>ML814120.1:84522-94610 GCA_009831015.1 Picea engelmannii | reverse complement strand
TAATCGACGGCGACGATGATGTAACCGTGCCCCCCGGCTGAGGTAGGCTTACATTGCATGAAATCGATACCCCATTTGGAAAAGGGGCCGATGGCAATAATGGGGTGCAACGCAGTAGGGTGGGTGCGTGTCTTCTTGTTGAAGATTTGGTAGGGTGGGTATTTTTTGACGGCCTCGATGCAATCTTTGAAAATCAAGGGCCAAAAGTAGCCGGCACGTAGGATTTTTTTGCTGTGGCCATCTCAAAAAGGTGACCGCCACAAGCGCCAAGGTGACAATCGTTCAGAACGCGTTCAGCCTCTTCGTGAATCAGACATCGCTAAAGAATGGTGTCAATACCATGGCGGTACAAAATGTCGTCGAGGATGAGGTAACAGCGAGAGTGGTGACGTATGCGTCGATGCTCTTCTCGAGAGATGTTGGGCTGAAAACGTTGGGTTTGAAGGTAAAGGAGAATGTCTCCATACCAAGGGTCAGAGGTGCTGATGAGGAAGAGAGACTCATCAGGAAGAGGGTCTCTAGGTTCATTGTTTTCATCAGCACTTGGGAGAGCACAGATGAGCTCAGCAAACACCAGGGATTTTTTGACTTTGGCCTTTGTAAACTCGACATTGAATTCTTGAAGGATCACGATCCATTTCGAATATTTGCCCCCGATTACTTGACGTGTTAAAACATGGTACATGGGGTTAGAGTCTGCGATTACCGTGGTGGTGCGTAATAGGATGTAGTGGCGGAATCGTTGGACAGCAATGACAGCTGCCATAGCCAGTTTTTCGACATGCGAATATCTGAGTTCGGGTCCGGATAAACTCTTTCTCAGATAATAAATCACGTGTTCTTCGCCGTTAACGTCTTCTTGAACTAACACCATCGCAATGGTGGAAGCAGAAGCGGCCAAGTAAAGGATGTAGTCCTTTGTATATTTGGGAGGATGTAACAAAGGAGCATGGGTCAAAGCGTGCTTGATAGCATCGAATGACCATTGGGCGGTGTCATCCCAGATGAAAGGGACGTTATTTTGTAGTAGCCGCATAAATCCTTTAGTGATCTCGGCGTAATTGCAGATGAAACGACGAAGAAAGTTTGCTTTTCCTTGCAAACTTTGAAGTTGGGTTAAGTTGGTGGGTGGGGGTAAGGCTAGAATGGCCTTGATCTTCAGGGGATCCACCCTGATCCCATCTTTGGAGATGATGAAAACGAGGAGTCGGTCGGATTCGACAGCGAAGATGCATTTATGTGGGTTCAGGCGAATACGATAGAAACGACATCGAAGAAAAATTGCCCGCAAGTGACCAATATGATCGGGTCGGTTGGATGAATGGACGGGTAAGTCATCGAGGTAAGGTTCTGCGATATGCTTGATGTCGTGGAAAGCGTACGACATGGCTCGCTGGAAAGTGGCACCAGCGTTTTTAAGGCCAAAAGGTAGCTTTCGGTAGGCGAAAGTTCCCCAAGGGAAGATGAAGGTTGTCTTATGTTGATCAGCAGGTAAGATGTCGATCTGGTTGTATCCAGAAAATCCATCCATGAAAGAGAAGATCATGCTTCCCGCGCAATTGTCGATGATTTGATCGATAAAGGGTGTAGGGTAGTTGTCCTTGGGACAAGCTTTGTTAAGATCACGATAATCTATGCAGACGCGGATGGTCCCTTGTTTCTTGGCGACCGGAATGAGGTTAGAGACCCATTCCGTCAAAGGGACAAGGTAGATAAAGCCATATTTTAGAAGTTTTTCAACTTCTGCCTTTATAGCTGCCAGTTTCTTGGGGTGAACCGGGCGGAGTTTTTGTCGAACCGGTTTTGCATCAGGGTAAGTTTTGATTTCGTGTATGACAATGGAAGGGTCAATGCCTGGAATTTCTTCGTAACTCCGGGCGAAGACATCACGGAATTCCTTGAACAAAGTGGTGTAAGAAGCCACTTTGTCGGGCATGCAATTAGCACCAAGATTAATATTTTCCATGATGCCCTGTTTGACTGAAATGTCAATTGTGATTGTGGTAGAGATGTTCCCCTCAGAGAAAGTATCTTGTGTGAGGATAGGGGATTGTGGAGCATCGGTAACATCGGGGGGGAAGACAGATTGTATGTCTTGCACTTCTTCCAACACCGGAAGAAAAGAGGATCGATGGTGGTTGTCATCCCAGGGCAAATCGTCAATGCTAAGCATTTCCATGATAGATTCGTCCGAAGGAAAAATGTGGGAAATGTAGTCAACGACAGATGATAGGGAATTCAACCACGAGGGCACCGAGTAAGTGTTGGGTGCCAGTGAATGTGAAGTGTTCGAAGAGGGAGAGGTGGATTGAATAGCTACGTATGTGGCCTCGTTTGGGCTGAGTGGCATGGTGTCACTGAGTCCATCGAATTCCAAAGGACTAGGCACAATCCAAGGGTCAGATGATTCCAAGGATTGATAAGGCAAAGTCGAGATCATATTGACGGCGGCAATATGAGGTGTAGTAGGTGGAAGTGGTGTAGGGAAGGTACCCATGAGGCTAGAATCTTTCAATAAGCCAACACCAACACTTTCATACGTAACTAGGTGGTCTCCCAAAAAGGGAATATTGTTGGTGGCAGGGATGCGGGCGTCGGGTGTACAGAAATCAAGTTGATCGACGGTGACAATTTTGCCTTGATGAGGGAATTGTACACATCAAAACACCAACGAGGCAACAGCAGTCATAGCATAGAACCAACTTCTTCTGAGCAATAGGTTGTAATCGAGGGGAGCGTCGATCACTTCGACGTCAACGGTAACAGTTTTGCCACCCAATTGAACGGCGAGGGATTGCAATAATCTGTGAGGATGGAAACCTCGTCCATCAAAAGCGCGTAACATTGTGGGGGATTTGTTAAGGGTAGGTGATTTCAACCCTTTCCAATAGGATAGAGACATGACACAGGTGGAGGCTCCCTCATCCAAAATGGTTCGATGGATTTGTTGATTATGGACAACAACATCAATTTGGAAAGCTAGTTGGTGGGAGAGTCACAGTTGATGGTCGTCCAGATTAAACGTGATGTAGTTGGATGACTCGGGGTCGAAGGCGCTGATAGTAGCTAAGAGCATCCTACGTTGGTTAGGACAGTGTTGTAGCACTTCCAATGCGGACATAGCACATGGAGCTTGGGCCAAATCTTCTACAATATTGTAGTTTTGGGCGGCTCGTGAATTAGGATTGAAAGTGGATTTCTGGACGTGCTCTTAGGAGGGCGTAAGATGGAATCGAAAGAAGGTTTCTCAATCTGAAGTGGCCCGGATGGAGGGCTAACAGACGGAGGATTGACATCAGATGGTAAAGGATCTGGCGAAGAACCGTTAGCAGTCTTCGACTTATCGGGTTTAACTGGTGTGTCGTATGTCGCAGAACGAGTGGTGAGATTAACCCCATTAAACATGTAAATGTGTGCGCTTGTCGATGCTTCATCATGGGGTTGGTTGGAACTACCCCCCAGCGTGGGGGTTTGTGCAACCAAATATTGTTGTTGCGGAAAAGGCTGAGTTAGCACAGCGGGTTGTGAATTTCCCTTAAAAAATTTAGCCACTTCATCGCGATGTGAGCAGTCTCGAGTGTAGTGATCGTCACTGCAAATGAGACATGGGAATTTCGGTTTTCGCTGTGGTTGTTTTCCAACAGCAGGGGTTTGTGGTTGGGTCTTGGGTTGTTCATTGTTATTGTTCTTCTTTGTTTTGTTTCTCGCTTTCTTCTTGCCCCCGGGTTGTTGTGAAGGGGTTGATTGGACCGCATTCACATCAGAGACTTGAGTTTGGGTGGGGGTAGAAGAGGGTGCAGTCGAACTGGGGGCGATCGTGGAAGTAGGCCGCTGGATTGTGCCAGTAGACTGAGTAGTAGATTGAGTTTTGACGGAGCCAATAACTCCATCAGCATGCGAAGCAGTCGATGGTTTGGATGGATCGTTATTGGGACGGGTAGCGTTTGGTATCAACTCATACAGAGTACCGGATTGCGAATAGACTAAGTCTAAGTACTAAGCTCGGGCGATGGCCTCTTCCTCGGTAACCATGCCGCCCATGGAAACATCACGAGCGATCTGGGGTAGTAAGGATTTCGTGAACCATTCCGCTAATAATTGGTCAGGGATGACCACTTTGATTAGCCTTCGTCGTCTTCTCCATTCATGGATATGATCGGAGATGTGTATGGAAGTTGTCTGACGAAGAGAAGTTAATAGTTTAGTACCTGTCTCGTATCGGATGGGCAGTTGGAAGTGTGTGAGGAAGGACATGGCGAGGGAGTTGAAATCGTAAAAAGATGCGCATGGTAATTCAATATACCATTTTGATGTGGAACCCGTGAGTGTCCATTGGAAAAGACGCAAACGAATGGAATTGTCCATGAGGGATTTGGATGAACACCACAAATGGAAGGTCATCACGTGGTTGTTCGGGTCTTCTCTGGATTTTCCGTCGAATTTTGGGATATCAGAAGGGAGCTTTGCCGGAATAGCTGGCCAACCCGAAGAATTATGAATGGGATCATTCGTTAACCGAGACAAATCTGGGAGATCCAGGGTGGCTAGAAAAGGAAGTTGTCAGTTAACCTGTGGGTAATGCTGGTGTGGCAGAGGAACACCAGTGGGGCCCAATACTGGGTTATGTGGATAATTATAACTCATGGGCCCTCTCATGTGAGGTTGGTTTTGACCAAGGTACATAGGATTTGAAGTGTTCTGAGAAGTATGTACGAGCGGAGGATAACCGGATGGGTTTTGAGGGTTATGGGTTGGGTTGGGCATTCGTCCATAAGGAGGTTGTTGCGGAGTTTGTGAATTTTGTCCTGCCGAGAAGTGTGGGTTTCCTGAGAAAGGAACGCTCCAAGGGTTAGATGCAGCAGGCACGGTTTGTCCCGTGGAGGCATGCGGATTTCCTTGAAAAGGGACGCTCCACGGATTGGGTGCAATATACACATTTTGTCCTTGTGGTTGATGGTGGACTCCGACTTGAGGTTGCCCCCCAGCATGAAGGTGCCCCCCGAATGGAATTTGTCCTCCGGTGGGAGGATGCCCCCCAGTTTGAGGTAGAGTTCCCGGGATTTGAAAGCCAGACATAAAAGATTGACCAATGTTGTCGATTGGGTTAGAACCACCAAGGACATTCCCTCCGGGTTGTTGGATAGGTATGGAACTTCCCGGTATGATTTGAGCAGTGGTTTGGGCAGTGGTAGTGACAGATGCGTTCAATGCCCTAAATCCAAAAGGGAGTTTCGGTCTTGGTGTTACAGGTGTGCCAATCGGTGTTTGATTAACTACCGCATTACCGGCGGGTATGGTCGAGATGTGCGAGGTCAATGTCGAATGGGCTATCTGGAGGGGAATAGTAGGTCTCGAGCCAATGGGTGGTGTGCTCGGAGCAACGGTTGGTGTGGCTGTAAAAGTGGTAGTACCGGTGAAGTGATTTGGGGGTACAGTGTAGGAGAAAGGTATGTCAGCGCCTTCTCCCATTCCATAAAGATCTCGCACCAAGCGTGGTGGACTTCGAACAATGTTTTCAGTCCAAAAAGGGTCGTTGGGTAAAGGGTTTTGAGGAGACCCAGCTGGAGCATTAGAAGGGTTTATGACAACAAAATCTCCAGCAGAATTTAGGTGGAGGAGCTGTCGTTCATATCCTTCCGGAATGTGATAAGCTTCCGGGGATTCTGAGACAATTCTAAAATTCTCCAAAGGGATGGGAACTTTTTCCTGAGAAGTTGTAGTGTTTTGAACCTCGCTCGGTTGAGGAGGTTGTTCCGTAGAATGAGGGGGTAAAGGGATGTCTCCTTCCATATTTTCTGGAGGAAGTCCATGTAGCCTCCGCGAGCGTCGTGGAGGGTCGATGTTGGCGGAAGAAAAGAGACGACGAAAGAAATCTATGGCCAACTAGCGAAAAGAAACAACACTCGCTAAAAAATCTAAGAATCACAACCAAGCAAACAGGACCTTCTTTTGATGATCGTACTAGTTGGTGATGAAATCCAACGTCGTGTGATCAAGTCCAGAAGGGGCGGGGATATGGTGGAACAGTTACAATGGCGACCTGCTTAACGGACTTACGCCTTGGTGCAAGCTTCCACGCAGTAATTGTGGATTTACCCTCCAAGGAGCCCGAGTGCGTTTGACCAATGTCTACTCCAGGTACAGTGAGACTTCCAGTCACCGTCACCTTGTGTAAGAACCTAAAGATTATGGCCACTAAGGTTACCAATTCGCAGTCAGCCCCTGGGCGGAAACAGTCGACAGTTCAATCCGAACGTACGGGCAGGGTATCAAGCCCGAAACCAACTAAGAAGATTCCACGCAGCAATTGTGGATTTACCTCAAAGTGATCCCCATAATACGATCCGACCACCACAATCAGTTAAACCACGGAGGGTTAGTCCCCGTATCTTACCTGAATGCAACCTCGTGCGTAACCCCTGTGTGAGAGGGGGATCCCAGGCAGACTTATACGATAACTGGATTTACTCTCCCTAACTTAGGATACTAATGTTTTTTTTGACAACTTTGGAGAGTTATGCTCACAGCCTAATCCAAAGTACTACACCTATTCTACTGTTGGTGGAGGATTCTAGCAAAGAAAAAGTTCTAGATAAATTTTAATTTGCGTTGATTTTAATGGCTGTTCTTTACGCAAAGGGGTGCATGGAAGTGAAACGAATGGAATTTATGACTCAGACCCAAAGAATGCATCGAACATGATAAACAGTCATTTCCTTTCGATGAACATCTAGCTAAGGGAGAGAGAGAGTTCTTTCACTAACAAGCATGACTACGGAATGCTCTCAAACAATTCTTTTTCCCAATCAAATCCTAATGTAATGTAAACTTTCAAATGCCTTCTAATATGCTCAATCAATCATGAAGATATATTTATTGTTCGCGTATGGATGACGATCGATGCAACACAATGCTTATCTTTTCCAATTATCTTCTTGGTATGAATGACAACCAAACTAGCATAAGAAAAATTCACGCAAACAATACACCCTTCGTAACAATCAAAACGAAAAACGAAAGAAAAGAAACAATCAAAGAAAAAGGCAAACTTCACACCCAAAAACAAGAGTTGAAGAACAAATGATCTTGACTGAAAACAAGATACAGAGGTCTGTAGACCTTTGATGACCTTCACCAGGGTTTTGCTCAATTGAGGAGAAGAGAAAAACAATGCATAGGTTTCAAGCTTTACTCAACAAAAACTCAATGCAAGAAGGTGAAGAAGGTTACGAGATCCAATCAACAAGGTGTTTATTCTTCAAGAAGATTAGATGTCAGAGCTAAAAGGGAAGACAAATTGACTCACTAGATCACTCAGCAAAAGAGCCACAGAGGCAAACCCTAAAAAATGTAATTGTGAAGGGTTTTTTGGCCAAAAGGGGGCTGGCACTCTGTTGCCAAGGGAAAAGAGCGTTATAGCACTCTGTGTAAGGCTACCAAAAGCGTTGGCGCTCTGATAACACTAAGTCAGGGGTGCCAGGGTCTAAAAGTCCCAGAAATGTCAAAAATTTTCAAAAATTGAGATCTGAGCTTGATAAATATGCTGAATGTGACAAGGTGAGGAGCCAATTAGCTCATGAAATTAATCAAAGAGGGGAAAACCAGGTCTGAAACAATCAAGGGGCAGAACAAGGTCAATGAGCAGAAAAATCCAAACAAGAGGTTTCGATTCAAGGCTATCTCCCCAGCGGAGTCGCCAGTTTCTGTTGTAGGAAAATCTTCCTGCTGACAGGTAGATCACCTCTAAGGCTTGACCTTAACCCTAGACAGAAAATGCTTAACGTGGACACTGAATTCCTTTCAAATCTATCTAATCTTAATGCATGAGAAGGGAAAATAACAGAAGTACCTTTTAATCGACGTTTGTCCCTGCATGCTCTGAGTTGCACTCCAATTCTTTTGCTCCTCGTTGAGGTCTGTGGACAAAACAAGGTACGACCACTTCCTACTCTATTGACATTAGCTTGAAAACAGATCTATCAATAAATGATAAGTTCATGTGGTATCAGACACAAACTAGAAAGAAACAGGCCAAGCATGTCATATTAATGAGAATGACGACAGCAGTACTTACAATCGTAGATGCGAATGCGACAGCTTCGTCAAGTCCTCTTCGTCCAACCCTTGCCTGAAAGATCCACAACCTGGATAGCAGTAGCTTCACTGATCACTTCTCTTTGGCTGACTGTCAGTTTCCTCCAAGATCATAAGCTTCATATGTTCATTTCTTCCCCCTTTCCACCATCATAGAGCCTGTTTATATAGGTTGGGAAAGGCCTAACCTCTTGAGTTATGTTTAGAACCAGTTAGGAACCATCTCCTTGGATCATGGATCTTTTGATGAAACCAAGAATTCGAGCACAACTGTCTTCTAATCTCGAATGATCTCCTCCTCATTCGACTCAACGAGCTAACAATTGACCCAGAATAGGGAGCGCTCCCCCAAAAGGGGTATCAAAGCGTTATAGCACTCCTGATGTGCCTTGGGAAAGCGCCAGCGCTCTTAAGGTAAGCAGCGCTCCTCCAAAAGGGCTGAAGGGCATTATAACGCTTCTGAATCATGGTAGAGGAGCGCCAGCGCTTCTCCAGCTTTATTAGAGGAGCGTTCCCCTTCCAAACCACTGTTTCAAGGCCTCTTTCAGGTGTCAAGAGTTATTTGATTCCAGTGGATTAGTTCTTGCTCTTCAAATCAGTCATATGAGGTGTCATAAGTGCTTCCTTAGTGTCGTTATCATGGCATCATGTCTAAACATCATTTACGACACTAGTGGTCAACTTGTGACACTTGCGAAAGCTATAGGGAAGATGCAACACTTACGATGATTGACAGGGACAATGCGATACTTAGCAATTTTGACGCGTAACAACCCTACCTCAAGGGTTCTCTCTATTTCTTGTGTTCATGTTATAGTGAATGGTTTATGGTTTATTCTTGGTTATTTCTGAAGTATATTTGCATATCTGGTATAGGTACTTAACAATTGGTATCAGAGCACTTTCCTTGGCGAAAGAAGGGAAGATTTGTTTTCTCTTTTTGCAGAATGTTTTTAGGGAAGAGAAAGAGGGCGACGCACTTTAGGTTCAGATATAAAGTTTTACGAGCTGAATTTGGAAAAAAAAAATTGGGTATTTGAATTCCTCTCGGATAAATACCCAATTTCAAAAAAAAAACCAGCCGAAACGGAGTTCGGGAAGTAAAGTTATGAGCATTTTAAATTCAGCATTTTTTCAGGGTTTTTCCGGAAAAAAACCGCGATTTTTTGTCGTAACTTATTGATCTATTTTTTGAGGTTTTTTCATAGAAAGATGTATTTTACAGGGAAATGTGATGGCCCTAGTATTGAATCATTCATTAAAGAAAGAAAATCAACATGGGGAGATACTTGGCACCATTGGGTAGCTCTCAAATTGCAAGGTGATGCTGCTATTTGGTGGAAATCGCTTGATTATGAGGAGATGACGAGACTTTCCAATGTAGAATTTGAAAAAATATTGTTGGACAAGTGGTCTCATGGAGAAAATGAGGATAAAGAGAGAACCAATAGTTTATTTTCATGTGAAAAATATATATTACAGGTTCATGGTTGTATTCATAAAGAAAATATCGTTGTTTCTATTAACCGTAGTTGCATGCATAATTTTATCAATGTTCAGTTGGTTAATAGATTGCAAGTTCCAATAAAGAATATTCAAAGCACACATGTTGAGGGTGAAAATGTTCAAATTTTTAAAGATTTGAAGATTACCATGGATAAATATGTGTTTCATTTAGATTTTTATGCTATGGATATGGATGAAGTGGATTTTTTTTGGGATATCCTTGGATCGAATCAGTGGGTACCATTAATATTAATGTGCAAAAGAAGTTTTTAAAGTTGTGGTACAAGAAAAAGAAAATCACATTGCAGAATGTGTCTCTTAGTAAGAAAGATGGACCCATGGAGCCTATCACAGAAGTTATTGTCCAGTCTGAAGTTGAATCAGAGGCAAAGTCTACAAAAGGAGATGAAGCAAAACTACAAGAAGGACATAATCAGGAAGCTAAGGAGGTCATTGACTCAAAGGCACAAAGTGTTGCAGATTTGAAG
>ML814120.1:74060-84195 GCA_009831015.1 Picea engelmannii | reverse complement strand
AGGTCCACTATATTAATAAAGGCCCACTATGGTAGTTGGATGTAATAAATGTGAGAAGGCTCTCTAGAAGGTTCCTAGGAGATAGGGAGAGCTATATAAAGAAGTCTAGGCAATGTAATGAAACAGAGTGAAGAATATTGTGACTGTACAAGCAAGGATTTCTTGAGGAGTTTTATCCTTCCATAAGAATTAATATATGGTGTTAGCCTACCTCAAGGGTTTTCTCTATTTCTTGTGTTCATGTTATAGTGAATGGTTTATGGTTTATTCTTGGTTATTTCTGAAGTATATTTGCAAATTTGGTTTAGGTACTTAACATCATCATACAATCTATAAGCTTTTGAAGTATTATAATATCCCAAAAAAATACACTTACTACTTCTTGCTTCCAATTTATTTCTTTGTTGTTCAGGAATCAAAGCATAATAGGTGGAGTCAAAAATTCTTAAATGATTGACATCGAGAAGATGGCCATGCCTTTCATAAGGATATTTGATGTGAATTGTAGCTAAAGGACTTCTATTCTTGATGTAGACAGCACAAAGAACTGCCTCCCCAAAACATTAATTTAACATTCTTAAAAAACATCATTGATCTGACCATATTCAACAAAGTCATATTCATACGTTCTGCCACACCATTTTGTTGAGGATTATAAGGAACAATGGTTTGATGTTTAATACGATTGTTCTGCAAATATTTTTCAAAATCCTTAGATGTGTATTCACCACCATTATCAGTTCTAAGGGTTCCAATATTGAGTTGAGTTTCATTTTTAATCCACAAATGAAAAAATTTGAATGTATCAAAAGCTTAATATTTTTCTTTTAATAAATAAACACAACACATCCTAGTATAGTCATCAATAAAATTCATTTGTTGATGGAACATACATGGGTCCACACAGATTAGAATGAATAAGGTCGAGCTTTCTAGAAGTTGAGAGATAGAGCCATGAAAATGTTATTTAATGTGCTTGCCTAAAATACAAGCATCATATTGGGAAAGTTGTCTTGGAATTGTAGGAAGCCCATGAATTCCTTTTTGCTTCATAAGTCTGAGACTATCATAATTAATGTGACCAAATTGAGCATGTCATAACAAGCTCGAAGACAAATTACCACTTTGTTGAGCCAAATTTGCATAATTATTTGCATTAGATGTACATTTTAGAGTTAAAAGCTTGTCATCCTCTACTCCATTCATGACAACCACATGATTAAAAGCTCTTCTAATTTCAATGATGCCATCAAACATATGTATTGAATACCCTTGTTGTCTTATATGGACAAGAGATTTTAAATTTCTCTTTAACTAGGGAAGATAAATAACATCATGAAGTATTATAATCAACAAATCCTGGTAATTTAAGTCTATTGAGTCCCTGAGGTGTAGGATAGTCGGTGACGGAGTGTGTTGTTAAGGCACTATGTGATGTTAAAGTCACTAGTTCGAAACTTGCGGGGACAAAAAATCCATCCATGTTAAGGGTTGGTTTGGCTCAAACCGGGTGCGATCCCTGGGTGATTTTGATGGCTTGGATGCCCCTGAGTTGCAGTTTCTCAGCCACAGGCTAGTCTCGCATGTCACAGACAAACTAGCAAACAAACAAAAAAAAAAAAGTCTAACTGATCCAATTCCTGAAGGTTTTAACTGAGACTTGTCTGCAAAGTAAACTACTCCATGAATTTGATCACTAAATGTCTCAAAAAAGTCTTTTCTAAATGTCATATGGCATGTGGCTCCAATATCTAACAACCAAGTGTCATTCCAAGAAGAAAATGAAGTACTAACAACTTCTTCAATGGCAAGATTACAATGTGCTACAACATAATGTGTAGATTCAAGAGGGTCGTCTTTGTCCTGTGGTTGATTATCTTTGTCTTTTGTTTGCTCTTTCTTGTCACGAAATTTTTCCCAAGGAGTTCTCCAATTATTGGAAGTATGACCTGCTTTTCCACATCTATAACACTTTATAGATTGTTTGTCTTTGTGTCGGTGTTGTTGCTAAGAATGTTATATGTCTCCTTGATAATTTTTACCCCCTACCTCTACACTGTTTTCTGCCACGACCTCTGTTGCTAGTGTCGTGTCGTCTCTAGTGGTTTCATCATTGAACTTTTGTGCTCGTTGTACAAGACACAAAGTCTCAACATTGAGAAGTGAATCCTTTCCAAAAGTTTTTTCTCTCTCCGCAATTTCTCTACAAGTTTATCAAAGATCGTGTTTTTCATCTTTTCACTAGCTTGAAGAGATTCAAGGTAGGGTGAATATGTAGGGTGAAGAGCTTTAATAAAAGCAGTGAATTGTAAATCAACCTTTACACCATCGGCTTCAATATTATAATAGAGAGCTCTAATTTCATAGGCTAGCTTCATTGGTTCATATTATCCTTCATCTCTAAATTGAATAACTTCGTTAACAGTTGAATAATTTCAAATTATGAATGAGAATCATAAAGATATTAAAATTTCTTTAAAACATAAAAAACAATTTTACATGAAATTATTATATGTCTGCTTACCTCTTCACCGAGAGAGGCAACAATTAGAGCATAATCCTTTTTGTCTTTACTCTTCCAAATTGCAAGCTCCTTATGAAAGCACAATTCCCACTATTAAAATTAATGAACGCATTTTAATGAACTATATTTCAAATTTTGTTGTCATGAAATAACAGTTCTGTACATTCAGGGCTTCAACTAGACTACCCACAGAACTCTTTACCACATTCGATTTCATAAACCTATCTCAATATATATCTTAAACTAAAACTGTAAGGAGGGGCTTTCTTTAATATATATATATATATATATTTTGAATGTCATCGAGGTGGGGAAGTCGACAATGATGGTGGATAGCTTATCATGGAAGTTTTGTTGAGAGAACTTTACCTATGGCACGTAGAACTGGTGGAGGCCTCTACCTTCAAACGGTTTTCTCTCTGCAATGTCGCCTTTATGAGGCTCGTCGAAGACTGCTTCTATAACCGGTTTCTCTGCGACATAATTACCGCCAAGGGTCAACCGGATGTTGCCACCAGACTGTTCTTGAAAAAGATGAAGACAGAATTGAAGCTTCTGGCTCTGTGCGGCTCCAAGAATATGTTGTACGATAGTTCGAATCTCACCACGATTCGGCCCTGCTTTCTTGGGTATCATCTCACTCTCTCTCTCAGCACGCACATGGAGTTTTAAAAGCATTTCTAGACCCCAAACAGGCTTTTCCTTGAGATACTGCCGAGAAGCTGTGAAAAGTCTAAACAGTGACTATTTTCATTATCTTATAACACCACAAATCAGAAAAAACCACATAAAATCTTACAATTGGGAAATTTGACAATGCAAACACTCACCTTACACATTAATTTCAATTTCTTAAAACAAATTATACAAAGTTTATTCACTCGCCATTTTACAATATGCTACATCTGAGCTATTTATCCACTGGATATTATATGCCTTTCAACCAAATTAGTAGAGTTCTTGTGGGCCCCCAATATCTGCAAAAACAACTTGTAAAAGACTATAATATAAGCCATTGCCATTTTATAAGGTGCTAAATCTGAACTATATTATATGCCTTCAACGAAATTAATAGATTTCTTGTGAGCCCCCAATACTTCTTTCAAAAAGTTTTTGTAGAAGACTATAAATATGAGCATCTGTGTATGAAAATTAATGCTCACATGTATTTGGGACCTGTGGTGGTAAATATATTTTTCCAAAAAAGATCTTGGGGAAATCTCTTTCACACTTCTTCATAGTTCAGGGAAGGTATTCAGTGTAACCTCAGTGAGACTGATTACAAGCTTGACTAGTTAGGGACATCAATTGATGCACACGACAAAGACAGCCAGCCTGAGATCCAACATAAGACCACTGGATCAACTCAAAACACTCAACCAATCAAAATATAGCTCAAAACACTCAACCAATCAAGCTAGACCACTGGACTATCTGCAATGGTAAATATATCCCTCTTGAATAGTATGTGACATTCCAAAATATAATATGCTTCATATACCAATGATTCTATACTGTAAAAGAATAACAATTAATAAGTGCCACAATGCTAGATTCTCTAACAATTGCCTACATGATTATGATGCACATGTTTAGAACTTTAATTTATTTAGATTGTAGAATAGCTTATGTCACCTATCATCTCTCATTGACCTATACAAAAAAATGCACCATTCAGAATTGTCAAGCTACAATTGTACTTCTACACAAAACAACATTGGGCTGCAATTGTACTTCAACCTCAAGTGGAAAAGGCCATAACTCTACCACTTTTAATTGCAATGTCTGTTCTTTTCAATGCTGCAATATAAGTCATTAAAGAAACTTTGTTGAATGCCACAATACAGCCAATTATAAATAAATAATAAGTGCTACAATACAGCTAGATTCTCTTACAATTGCCTACATGTTTATGATGCACAATTTTAGCACTATAGTTTATATGGCATGCAGTACTACTTCTGTCATCTATTATCTACCATTGACCTATACAAAAGGATGCAGTTTTCACAATTGTCAAGCGTCACAAAACAACATTGGACTGCAATTGCGCTTCAACCTTAAGCAGAAAGGGCCACAGGCTGCAATTCAAGCACGATTTTAATTGTAATGTCTGCTCTTTTTCAATGCTGCAACATAAGTCATTAAAGAAACTTTGTAAGTCCTCAAAAAATTATCAGAAATATATCCTACTTGTGGGAATAGGGAGCAGACCTTAGGATATGGACTGGAAATCAGTTTCCCTGACTTGCTTAATTTTAACATGACCAATTCAAAAACCTTTTAATAAGTTTCACCTGATGTTGCCATTGCCACAATAATGTGAAATGAAATCGCTATTAAGGAAAATAAGGAAAATATTGACATCGAATGTGTTAGCACATAATCTTGTCAAGGTCTTGTGAATCTGTGTTTCTACCTAGGTCTGTAATTTTGCATGTTTCTCCTCTTTTGCAGACCCGATCGTAATTTTTTCCTCTTGGCTTGTAGTTTTCTTCTGTTTGCCTTCACCCGTTTTATCAACCTATTTTCCTTGTCGGCTTGCCTAAAGAGTATCGACCCTAAGCCTTTTTGTTTTTCCGAAAGTCGAGCGCTTCTCTCTTACCTCTGTCATTGATCCTCTACTTTCCGGAGCCTTCAACCAGTCATCCAAGAAATTGTTCACAGGCCACAGTCGTGAGCAACAAGCGCTACACTTGAAGCAGTCTAGTATAAAAGCAAATCAAGTGAGCGAGCGAGATCAGTTTCCAACAGCGGAGATCCATCAGGTAGATCAGATCGATGGTGAACGGGTAATCGGGATCCTGCAGTTGCACGAAATTTAGCGTCGGAGGTCCGAAATCGTGAGGTCCATCCTAACCGTTGGTGCTGCGAAGAACGCGTGGTGTGCGATCAGTGTTTTGCGGTTTCGCGAAATGGAGCAGTCAAGGAGAAAGTTGTCAGAACTCGCAAAATGAAAAATCACGATAAGATCGCAGTCGTTGATCAAAGGAGAGAGATGGATCGTTGGATAATTTTTTTGCAATTTCGCAAGTCGAGAAAGTAGGAGGGAATAGTCTTGAAGGCTCGCGAAGCGCTATGCCCCGAAATGCCGATGTCATCTGAGTCATCCGATCAAAGGGGACGTGTGTCACCTGATCTGAGCATCGCGATTTCGCGACTTGAAGGTTTGAGTATAGAACGCAGCATGAGTTCGCAAAACGCAAAATCGCGACGCGCCTGAAATATGCATGAGGTCATGTGGGGCAAGGAAAAGAGTTGCACCAAAGAACCAAAGCGCCCGAGTTGGTCACATAGAAAGATCCGCGGGGCCTCGAGGCACCAAAATTGACTCAAATGAGTCGTGAACTTGCTTGGAACATTCATGGGTGTCAGGTCTCGCCCTGATCCCTATGAAAGAAGTTAATGAAGATGGGGAAGGTGGTTGAAACCTCATTTCACCACATAAATGGAAATCATGAAAATCTAGTCGTGGAAGGCAGACTGTCCGTCAAAAGATCCCATGCCATGAATTTTCCTATAAATCCCATACCGATCTGATCTTGCGTCTGACAGAATAGTGCAAGTGCAGCCTAACAGAAGAGGATGCAGACGCCAAGCCTTGAATGCATGACTAGAATGTGCGTCTGAAGGGAGCAAGTTGTTTTGAGTATAAATACTTAGTCTTGATATTTTGTTATGGTCGATGGTAAAGCAAAACTCCTGTATTGTAAAGTTTTAGTAAAGCCTCTGACTTCTGGTTATGTATCTGTATTTGAGACCTCTTGTTTAATAATGGTCAGCTTTCTTGCTCCATCTTGTTTGCCTCTGATACTAAAAGAGTTCATGATTGACTGATTCGCTTGAATTATTGTCACTGCATTACGATGGATGTTCGATTGTAGTGTTGTTATAATTCCTTTCAGTTTCTTTATGATTTGAACTCAAGAAGATTTTGAGTTTGAGTTTTTCTTCTTTGGGCTGCTCGAAGACCCGATGTCCACGGCAGACCTTTACATCATTCTCACTGAAGTCTTCCTCCTACTCACCCTTACTACAACCCACTGACTAAAGTCAAATTAAGACCTCACCCGCTTATGCATACCAGTCCAGTTTCTGAGCTAAGATGATATTTTCTTGAGATTGCGCCCATTTGACATTTTTTTTATAACCAACCTGTGACAAAAATATTGATGGGTATCAGGCTCACCTCTGCCGCAATCCAGGGGTGACTTCTGATGCTAACAGAATGGAATCCCATCATAGAGAAATGACAATGTACCAAGCAAGATAAGGTGAACTAAATGGAAGGAGAATATGGACCCACAAAGCATGACATGACCACTAACACTGTTAGTACCAGAGTAAGGGAAAATGCTATTACATCAACATTTTCCATCCCAAAGCCAACTTCCAGTTTGGGGAAGTTTTTTCATTCCAACAATGCCTTGTAACTCACCTCCGTCTCACAATCGTTGTCGATGTGGAATTTTATTCACAACAAATAGAACCACAACAATTACCACCTCTGTTTCACGACTGTTATCCACATGGAATCATTCACAGCACAAAAAAACAACATCAACAAAATGAACAATCAACTACAGACCAGTGTCATGAAACTCATGATATCCCTGAAAAATGCTTTAGGCAGATCATAAAATATTCCAAGCCCAGATTAGAAATCCATGATAATGCCGAGTTGGACACACGCATTTATACAATTGTGAATTTAATGAAAAAACATTTTGATGTAAAGAAAAATCAACTTATAAGAAAGTGTAGAACATATTTATTTCATTAAATTTAAATTAAATCAAAATATAAGAAGCATTATTAACTCATCCTCTTGCTAGCTCGGCTATATCATTAAAAATTAAAAATAATTTGTTAATGTGAAAAATATTCCTTAACATTAAATCACGAGACGATAGTATAATTATAATTTAGTAGTTAGAAGTTTTTGTGATAATATAAACCTTGGCCGCGAGCCATTTTAGCTTTCGCACAGCCCACAGTGTTAAAGTTGATTGCATATTTTTTTTTGTTTGCTAGTTTGTCCGTGACCTGCAAAACAAACCACGACTCAGGGGTATCTAAGTCGTCAAAATCATCAAGGGATTTACCCGGCTTGAGCCACACCAACCTTTAATATGGTTAGATTTTTTGTCCCCGTAAGTTTCAAATGAGTGACTTTAACATCACAGAGTGCCTTAACAGCACACTCAGTCACCAACTATTCTACACCTAAAAGTGATAGTTAGCCACATATTAACTTATGCTTTCTGAAATATTAATTAATACATTTTGTAGGTGGAATATCATATTGCTCACTCTTATTTGTATTTTCATTCAAATTTACTATTATCCTAATTTATTTTTAAAAACTAATTTATTTTCTTATTTATTAACTATTATAGATCAAATATTTGATTGGTTGGTTCCTAACTGATTGATGTGATATTATTGTAGTGGTGTATGCGATTTTCTTTTTGAAATTGTCCGGATTAAAAAAAATTGAAAAAAAACAAATTTACGATTGATTGTTATATCATTCTCACATACAACACATAATCTTATTCGGGCTGCTAAGTGCTTTCCAGTAAAGATGCATGATCTAGGAGCGAGGGATACAAATTACGTCCTTTCACTGTCAATGGCATTACTTCCGAAATACCACCATTGTTTGCTCCTGCTACTTACTTGTTGCTTGATAGATGAAGCCGCTAGGGAGACCAAATATTGATGGCATTATTTCTGAACTGTTGGAAACGGTGACAACAATTCATCCATGAATAGGATTTCAGATCCTATAAACCGGGGTTGGTTGTAACCAATGTGACCAATTTAGAATATGGATGAGATTACATTTAATAGTCAGTTTCTAATATACATTGCTATAAATTTGATGTATGCCCATAGAGGCAGTGTGTGTCAGAGAGGAGTGAGAACGGACTATAATCTCCATTAGCTGAATAATAAGATAACCAATACCTATGCTTGGTGGACGTAGCCCAACATTTGGGTGAACCACGTAAATTGTTGTGTTCTTTATCTGCATTTGTATTGATTGTCTTATGGTAATATTGTGTTTCCGCATTTGCAAATTACAATAATTGGTATCAGAGCTGAGGAGGATGCACACTGGAAGAAGCCGCTTACTGAAGAGGCCGCATTGAAATCGCTGTTAAAATTTGTTTTTTTGGCATTGGCGCTTGGCTATCATTGCACAGGGAGCGTCGGCGCTGGTCATAAGGTCTAAGGGCGCGCTGTTAAATGAAATTCTCTGATTTTTTGAGAGGGAGCGCCGAGAGGGAGAGAGCGCTCACCTTATCGAATAAAGGGAGAACCAGCCCTGTAGTAAACTTACGCGCGGATTCTTGTTTTTCTGCAGCGCACGCCTATCTCCTCCAAAGGAGCGCTGACAAATTTAAGGAGCGTTGACCCCTTTATAAAAGATTCGTATGAAGTTTTTTTTTTTTTTTGAATTTACATTTTTTTTAAAAGATTCGTATGAAGTTTTTAAATTTACATTTTGGAAAGTATTAAAAAAGGTTTTATACTTTTTCATTATGGAAAGTATTAAAGGTTATTATATTTCAGAATGAAAATATAATATATAAAGGTGGAGGATGATGAAGGGTGGAGGAATAAGGTGAATTTTTTTGTTAAATTTTTTTAATAAAAGGTGAATGTATGTAATTTTCTTTTGAAAATTACACAAGATTATTTCTTCACTTTTTTTTTTAAGGGGATTGGATATTACAAACAGTGGTGTTTGTTTATTTTTATGTTTCCTCTAATGAAAAAGATGCAGAGTGCTAAGTTTGAAATTGAAAAGTTTAATGGCAAGAACAATTTCGAGATCTGGAAGGTTAAAATGCATGATCTGCTCGTGCAACAAGGCGTGGTGAAGGCGCTTTTGGGAAAAGCAAAGCAGCTCACTCCCATAACAGACGAAGACTGGGATGAGATGGATGCAAGAGCATTGAGTGCCATACGCCTGTGTTTGGCCGACGATGTATTGTTCAACATTGTTACAAAGAAGACAGCAGCTGGTTTTTGGTCAAAGCTAGAAATCTTGTACATGACGAAATCCTTGACAAACAGGATCTTTCTGAAAAGACAATTGTATAGTTTGTGCATGAAGGAAGGTACGAAAATTGTTGATCATCTAAATACTTTCAATACTCTTCTAGTCTAGTTGAATAACATGGGTGTGAAATTTGAATCCAAAGATAAGGCAATTACATTATTGTGTTCTTTGCCCGCATCATGGGATCATTTCGTTACCTCTATTAGTTTCAGTTCAATAGAAACTATTGAGTTTGATGATATTGTTGGAGCTTTACTATCTGAGGAAGCAAGGAAGAAATCAAATCTAGAAACCTCTACATCTGAGGCATTGGTGGTCAGAGGCAGACCAAAAGAAAGAGGACAGGGTCAGAGGGATTTCTCTCGATCAAAATCAAAAGGTAGAAAGAGAAAACTCAAGTGTTGGTTTTGTGGAAAATCCGGACACCTGAAGAAGGACTGTTGGAAGCGACAACAAACCTCCAAAGAAGACCCTCCAAAAGAGACGAAGGAAGCAAATGCAACCGAAACAAGTTCAGCAACAGGTTCAAGTATAGT
>ML814120.1:27821-64763 GCA_009831015.1 Picea engelmannii | reverse complement strand
TGCAATCCAAATCTACACAATAACTCTCCAATGTATTTCTTCTGAGAAATAAAAATGAACTTAATATTTTGAGTGACTTCAATTCCTAAGTAATAATGAAGCAAGCCCAAATCAATCATATCAAAAACCTTTTTCATCTCTTTCTTAATGGATGTTATATAATCATCATTGTTTCTTGTAATTAGCAGATCATCAACATATACAATTGATTTACCAACTTTTTTGACAAATAGAGTTGCATCATCTAGATTGAAATGCTTGTAGTTTAATTTCAAAAGGTGCTCAATTAATTTTTCATACCATGCTCGTGGTGCTTGCTTCAAGCCATACAAAGATTTTACCAATTTACATACCTTCTGCTCCTTGCCTTTGACAATAAAACCTTTCAGGGTGAGTCATATAGACATCTTCTTTCAAGTCTCCATTCAAGAAGGCAGTCTTAGCATCCATATGATGTATTTTCCATCCTTTCTATGATGTTAAAGAAAACAGAGTTCAAATAGTGTCCCATTTTGTTGTAGGAGAAAACGTTTGTGTAGTCAACACCTTCTTTCTAAGCATATCCTTTTTGCTACAAGTCTTTTTTTGTCTTTATCAAGTGATCCATCAGCGTTATACTTGTTCTTATATACCCACTTGCAGCCAAAAGGTTTGATTCTGAATGGAGGGTCCATCAACCTCCAAGTTATATTTTTTATGTGAGCATCATACTCTCTCTCCATTGCACTTCTACATATGCATCACTAGTTGTTGCTTCTTGAAAGGAAGCAGGTTCATCAACAACATATAAGTTTAATTCATAATCATAAGAACTATGGGAATTGTTACATGATCTTGAAGTAACATCCCTTGCATTTTCTTCATTCTGTCTGGCAGAACTTCTTATCTATATTTTTCCAAGTTCATCTATATGAGCAACAGGTGTGACAAATTCATCATACCTTCTTGGAAATGTCCTGATCCGTGTCGATCTATGTACTAGTTGATGTGATGATTGCTTAGTTTCAAGAGACTTTGAAACAGTTTGAATCCCCCCTTCAAGATTTGGAAGTTCATTATCCCATTCATGATAGAATTTGTTAGAGTGAAATCTATTAAGATGAGCAAGTTGTTTGTCAACAGTGAGTGCATCTTTGTCAAATTCAAGAAATATAACATCTCTAGAAACAATAAATTTTATGTTTGCTTCATCATACAATCTATAAGCTTTTGAAGTATTATAATATCCCAAAAAAATACACTTTCTACTTCTTGCTTCCAATTTATTTCTTTGTTGTTCAGGAATCAAATCATAACAAGTGGAGCCAAAAATTCTTAAATGCTTGACATCGAGAAGATGGCCATGCCTTTCATAAGGATATTTGATGTGAAGTGTAGCTAAAGGACTTATATTCTTGATGTAGACAGCACAAAGAACTGCCTCCCCAAAACATTAATTTAACATTCTTAAAAAACATCATTGATCTGACCATATTCAACAAAGTCATATTCATACGTTCTGCCACACCATTTTGTTGAGGATTATAAGGAACAATGGTTTGATGTTTAATACCATTGTTCTGTAAATATTTTTCAAAATCCTTAGATGTGTATTCACCACCATTATCAGTTCTAAGGGTTCCAATATTGAGTTGAGTTTCATTTTTAATCCACAAATGAAAAATTTTGAATGTATCAAAAGCTTAATATTTTTCTTTTAATAAATAAACCCAACACACCCTAGTATAGTCATCAATAAAATTCATTTGTTGATGGAACATACATGGGTCCACACAATCAGAATTAATAAGGTTGAGCTTTCTAGAAGTTGAGAGATAGAGTCATGAAAATGTTGTTCATTGTGCTTGCCTAAAATACAAGCATCACATTGGGAAAGTTGTCTTGGAATTGTAGGAAGCCCATGAATTCCTTTCTACTTCATAAGTCTGAGACTATCATAATTAATGTAACCAAATTGAGCATTCCATAACAAGCTCGAAGACAAATTACCACTTTGTTGAGCCAAATTTGCATAATTCTTTGCATTAGATGTACATTTCAGAGTTAAATTTTTTTCATCCTCTACTCCATTCATGACAACCACATGATTAAAAGCTCTTATAATTTCAATGATGCCATCAAACATATGTATTGAATGACCTTGTTGTCTTCTATGGACAAGAGATATTAAATTTCTCTTTAACTAGGGAAGATAAATAACATCATGAAGTATTATAATCAACAAATCCTGGTAATTTAAGTCTATTGAGTCCCTGAGGTGTAGGATAGTCGGTGACGGAATGTGTTGTTAAGGCAATCTGTGATGTTAAAGTCACCGGTTCGAAACTTGCGGGGACAAAAAATCCATCCATGTTAAGGGTTGGTGTGGCTCAAGCCAGGTGCAATCCCTGGGTGATTTTGATGGCTTGGATGCCCCTGAGTCGCGGTTTCTCAGCCACAGGCTAGTCCCGTAGGTCACAGACAAACTAGCAAACAAAAAAAAAAAAAGTCTAACTGATCCAATTCCTGAAGGTTTTAACTGAGACTTGTTTGCAAAGTAAACTACTCCATGAATTTGATCACTAAATGTCTCAAATAAGTCTTTTCTAAATGTCATATGGCATGTGGCTCCAATATCTAACAACCAAGTGTCATTCCAAGAAGAAAATGAAGTACTAAAAACTTCTTCAATGGCAAGATTACAATGTGCTACAACATAATGTGCGGATTCAAGAGGGTCACCTTTGTCTTGTGGTTGCTTATCTTTGTCTTTTGTTTGCTCTTTCTTGTCACGAAACTTTTCCCAAGGAGTTCTCCAATTATTGGAAGTATGACCTGCTTTTCCACATCTATAACACTGTATAGATTGCTTGTCTTTGTGTCGATGTTGTTGCTGAGAATGTTATATGTCTCCTTGATAATTTTTACCCCCTGCCTCTACACTGTTTTCTGCCACGACCTCTGTTGCTAGTGTCGTGTCTAGTAGTTTCATCATTGAACTTTTGTGCTCGTTGTGCAAGACACAAAGTCTCAACATTGGGAAGTGAATCCTTCCCAAAAAAAAATTCTCTCTCCGCAATTTCTCTACAAGTTTATCAAAGATCATGTTTTTCATCTTTTCACTAGCTTGAAGAGATTCAAGGTAGTGTGAATAGGTAGGGTGAAGATCTTTAATAAAAGCAGTGAATTGTAAATCAACCTTTACACCATCGGCTTCAATATCATAATAAAGAGCTCTAATTTCATAGGCTAGCTTCATTGGTTCATATTATCCTTCATCTCTAAATTGAATAACTTCGTTAACAGTTGAATAATTTCAAGTTATGAATGAGAATCATAAAGATATTAAAGTTTCTTTAAAGCATAAAAAACAATTTTACAGAAAATTATATGTCTGCTTACCTCTTCACCGAGAGAGGCAACAATTAGAGAATAATCCTTTTTGTCTTTACTCTTCCAAATTTCAAGCTCCTTATGAAAGCACAATTCCCACTATTAAAATTAATGAATGCATTTTAATGAACTATATTTCAAATTTTGTTGTCGGCCTTTCATGAAATAACAGTTCTGTACATTCAAGGCTTCAACTAGACTACCCACAGAACTCTTTACCACATTCGCCACATTCGATTTCATACACCTATCTCAATATATATCTTAAACTAAAACTGTAAGGAGGGGCTTTCTTTAATATATATATATATATATTGAATGTCATCGAGGTGGGGAAGTCGACAATGATGGTGGATAGCTTATCATGGAAGTTTTGTTGAGAGAACTTTACCTATGGCACGTAGAACTGGTGGAGGCCTTTACCTTCAAACGGTTTTCTCTCTGCAATGTCGCCTTTATGAGGCTCGTCGAAGACTGCTTCTATAACCGGTTTCTCTGTGACATAATTACCGCCAAGGGTCAACCGGATGTTGCCACCAGACCGTTCTTGAAAAAGATGAAGACAGAATTGAAGCTTCTGGCTCTGTGCGGCTCCAAGAATATGTTGTACGATAGTTCGAATCTCACCACGATTCGGCCCTGCTTTCTTGGGTATCATCTCACTCTCATGGAGTTTTAAAAGCATCTCTAGACCCCAAACAGGCTTTTCCTTGAGATACTGCCGAGAAGCTGTGAAAAGTCTAAACAGTGACTATTTTCATTATCTTATAACACCACAAATCAGAAGAAACCACATAAAATCTTACAATTGGGAAATTTGACAATGCAAACACTCACCTTACACATTAATTTCAATTTCTTAAAACAAATTATACAAAGTTTATTCACTCGCCATTTTACAATATGCTACATCTGAGCTATTTATCCACTGGATATTATATGCCTTTCAACCAAATTAATAAAGTTCTTGTGGGCCCCCAATAATTCTGCAAAAACAACTTGTAAAAGACTATAATATAAGCCATTGCCATTTTATAAGGTGCTAAATCTGAACTATATTATATGCCTTCAACGAAATTAATAGATTTCTTGTGAGCCCCCAAAAATTCTTGTAGAAGACTATAAATATGAGCAATCTGTGTATGAAAATTAATTCTCACATGTATTTGGGACCTGTGGTGGTAAATATATTTTTCCAAAAAAAAAGATCTTGGGGAAATCTCTTTCACACTTCTTCATAGTTCAGGGAAGGTATTCAGTGTAACCTCAATGAGACTGATTACAAGCTTGACTAGTTAGGGACATCAATTGATGCACACGACAAAGACAACCAGCCTGAGATCCAACATAAAACCTCTGCATACAACTCAAAACACTTAACCAAACAAACTACTATTCAAAACACTCAACCAATCAAGCTAGACCACTGGAAACACTTAACCAATCAAACTACTACTCAAAACACTCAACCAATCAAGCTAGACCACTGGACTATCTGCCGTGGTAAATATATCCCTCTTGAATAGTATGTGACATTCCAAAATATAATATGCTTCATATACCAATGATTCTATACTGTAAAAAAATAACAATTAATAAGTGCCACAATGCTAGATTCTCTGACAATTGCCTACATGATTATGATGCACATGTTTAGAACTTTAATTTATTTAGATTGTAGAATAGCCTCTGTCACCTATCATCTCTCATTGACCTACACAAAAAAATGCACCATTCAGAATTGTCAAGCTACAATTGTACTTCTACACAAAACAACATTGGGCTGCAATTGTACTTCAACCTCAAGTGGAAAAGGCCACAAGCGGTAACTCTACCATTTTTAATTGCAATGTCTGTTCTTTTCAATGCTGCAATATAAGTCATTAAAGAAACTTTGTTGAATGCCACAATACAGCCAATTATAAATAAATAATAAGTGCCACAATACAGCTAGATTCTCTTACAATTGCCTACATGTTTATGATGCACAATTTTAGCACTGTAGTTTATATGGCATGCAGTACTGCTTCTGCCATCTATTATCTACCATTGACCTACACAAAAAGATGCAGTTTTCACAATTGTCAAGCGTCACAAAACAACATTGGACTGCAATTGCGCTTCAACCTTAAGCAGAAAGGGCAACAGGCTGCAATTCAAGCACGATTTTAATTGTAATGTCTGCTCTTTTTCAATGCTGCAACATAAGTCATTAAAGAAATTTTGTAAGTCCTCAAAAAATTATCAGAAATATATCCTACTTGTGGGAATAGGGAGCAGACCTTAGGATATGGACTGGAAATCAGTTTCCCTAACTTGCTTAATTTTAACATGACCAATTCAAAAACCTTTTAATAAGTTTCACCTAATGTTGCCATTGCCACAATAATGTGAAATGAAATCGCTATTAAGGAAAATAAGGAAAATATTGGCATCGAATGTGTTAGCACATAATCTTGTCAGGGTCTTGTGAATCTGTGTTTTCTACCTAGGTCTGTAATTTTGCATGTTTCTCCTCTTTTGCAGTCTCGATCGTAATTTTTTCCTCTTGGCTTGTAGTTTTCTTCTGTTTGCCTTCACCCGTTTTATCGACCTGTTTTCCTTGTCAGCTTGCCTAAAGAGTATCGACCCTAAGCCTTTTTGTTTTCCCTAAAGTCGAGCGCTTCTCTCTTACCTCTGTCATTGATCCTCTGCTTTCCTGAGCCTTCAACCAGTCATCCAAGAAATTGTTCACAGGCCGCAGTCATGAGCAGCAAGCGCTACACTTGAAGCAGTCTAATATAAAAGAAAATCAAGTGAGCGAGCAAGATCAATTTCCAACAACGGAGATCCATCAAGCAGATCATATCGACGACGAACGGGTAATCGGGATCCTGCAGTTGCATGAAATTTAGCGTCGGAGGTTCGAAATCGTGAAGTCCATCCTAGCCGTTGGTGCTATGAAGGATACGTGGTGTGCGATCAGTGTTTCGCGGTTTCGCGTGATGGAGCAAGTTGTCAGAACTCGCGAAATGCAAAATCACGATAAGATCGTAGTCGTTGATCAAAGGAGAGAGATGGATCGTTGGATAAGCTTTTCGCGATTTCACGAGTCGAGAAAGTAGGAGGGAATAGTCTTGAAGGCTCGCGAAGTGTTATGCCCCAAAATGTCGATGTCGTCTGAGTCGTCCGATCAAAGGGGACACGTGTCACCTAATCCGAGCGTCGCGATTTTGCGACTCGAAGGTTTGAGTATAGAACGCAGCATGAGTTCGCAAAACGCAAAATCGTGACGCGCTTGAAATACGCACGAGATCACGTGGGGCAAGGAAAAGAGCTGCGCCAAAGAACCAAAGTGCCCGAGTTGGTCACAGAGAAAGATCTGTGGGGCCTCGAGGTGTCAAAATTGACTCAAATGAGTCGTGAACTTGCCTGGAACATTCATGGATGTCAGGTCTCGCCCTGATCCCTATGAAAGCAGTTAATGAAGATGGGGAAGGTGGTTGAAACCTCATTTCACCACATAAATGGAAATCATGAAAATCTAGCCGTGGAAGGCACATTGTTAGCCGAAAGATCCCATGCCATGAATTTTCATGTAAATCCCATACTGATATGATCTTGCGTTTGACAGAATAGTGCAAGTGCAGCCTACCAGAAGAGGATGCAGACGCCAAGCCTTGAATGCATGACTAGAATGTGTGTCTAAAGGGAGCAAGTTGTTTTGAGTATAAATACTTAGTCTTGATATTTTGTTATGGTCGATGGTAGAGCAAAGCTCCCGTATTGTAAAGTTTTAGTAAAGCCTCTGACTTCTGGTTATGTATCTGTATTTGAGACCTCTTGTTTAATAACGGTCAGCTTTCTTGCTCCATCTTGTTTGCCTCTGATACTAAAAGAGTTCATGATTGACTGATTCGCTTGAATTATTGTCACTGCGTTACGATGGATGTTCGATTGTAGTGTTGTTATAATTCCTTTCAGTTTCTTTATGATTTGAACTCAAGAAGATTTTGAGTTTGAGTTTTTCTTCTTTGGGCTGCTCGAAGACCCGATGTCCACGGCAAACCTTTACATCCTTCTCACTAAAGTCTTCCTCCTACTCACCCTTACTACAACCTACTCACTGAAGTCAAATTAAGACCTCACCTGTTTATGCATACCAGTCCATTTTTCTGAGCTAAGACGATATTTTCCTGAGATTGCGCCCATTTGACCTTTTTTTTATATCCAACCTGTGACAAAAATACTGATGGGTATCAGGCTTACCTCTGCCGCAATCCAGGGGTGACTTTTGGTGCTAACAAAATGGAATCCCATCATAGGGAAATGGCAGTGTACCAAGAAAAATAGAGTAAACTAAATGGAAGGAAAATATGGACCCACAAAGCATGACATCACCACTAGCACTATTAGTACCAAAGTAAGGGAAAATGCTATTACATCAACATTTTCCATCCCAAAGCCAGCTTCTAGTTTGGGGAAGCTTTTTCATTCCAACAATGCCTCGTAACTCACCTATGTCTCACAATCGTTGTCGATGTGGAATTTTATTTAGAACAATTACCACCTCTGTTTCACGACTGTTATCCACATGGAATCATTCACAGCACAAAAAAACAACATCAACAAAATGAACAATCAACTACATACCAGTGTCATGAAACTCATGATATCCCTGAAAAATGCTTTAGGCATATCATAAAATATTCCAAGCCCAGATTAGAAATCCATGTTAATGCCAAGTTGGACACACGCATTTATACAATTATGAATCTAATGAAAAAACATTTTGATGTAAAGAAAAATCAACTTATAAGAAAGTGTAGAGCATATTTATTTCTTTAAATTTAAAATAAATTAAAATATAAGAAGCATTATTAACTCATCCTCTTGCTAGCTCGACTATATCATTAAAAATTTAAAATAATTTGTTAATGTGAAAAATATTCCTTAACATTAAATCACGAGATGATAGTATAATTATAATTTAGTAGTTAGAAGTTTTTGTGATAATATAAACCTTGGCCACGAGGGACTTTAGCTTTTGCACAAGGTTAAAGTTGACTGCATATTGCTTTGGCACATCGTTAAAGCTGACTGCATATTTTTTTTTGTTTGCTAGTTTGTCCGTGGCCTACAGAACAAACCGCGACTCAGGGGTATCTAAATCGTCAAAATCACCCAAGGATCGCATCCGGCTTGAGCCACACCAACCTTTAACATGGTTAGATTTTTTGTCCCCGTAAGTTTCGAACGAGTGACTTTAACATCACGGAGTGCCTTAACAACACACTCCGTCACCAACAGTCCTACACCTAAGAGTAATAGTTAACCGCATATTAATTGTTCTTAGTCGTCCTCCAAAATCAATGAGTCAGATTTATTGTTGATCACTTAACCTGTTTACTTTTTAACATTTACCTAATCATATTAAGAAATTACTGTAACATCATATGATTTCCACGTTTAAATAATTAACCTTTGAGATTACCACGTTTAGTAGGCACTTCTTCAACTTCATTATTGAAAATTACACGTATTAGGCAAGCCACGTTTCCATGTTATCACGGATTTAATCAATTGTCCGCTCGTTTCCTTTGCCTCGGATTTCGTCCCTCGGTTGTCCACTCGTTTCATTTCCCAAGATCTGATGCATTAAGCCATACAGAAATAGATCTGATGCATTAAACCCGCTGTAAGCCTTTCCACGTTCACCAGCCGCGAGTTAGCGGCTGTGCTAATTTATTAACTATTATAGATCAAATATTTGATTGGTTGGTTCCTAGCTGGTTGATGTGATATTATTGTAGTGGTGTATACGATTTTCTTTTTGAAACTGTCTGGATTAAAAAAAATTGAAAAAAAACAAATTTACGATTGATTGTTACATCATTCTCACGTGCAACACATAATTACGCCGAAAGGCGTATACCTATTGGCAATGGGCACAATTAATCATTTTTTAATCTAAAATTCTAATCTGATCGCTAACAATTAAAGATGTTGGAATATTCTTAGTCGTCCTCCCAAATCAATGAATGTGATTTATTCTTCATAATCTTCTTGTATTTTTGAATGCATCCGTTAACTTGTTTACTTTTTAACATTTACCTAATCATATTAAGAAACTACTATAGCACTATATGATTGCCACGTTTAAATGATTAAATGATTAACATTTAACATTACCACGTTTGGATTATTAACCACGAATTTCTTCACCTGTCCCTGCATTTTCCTCAAACGTTTTAGCGTTCTGCACGTTTCATATGCCTTTCGGCGTTCACCAGTCACAATTATATGGTTGTGCTAGTCTTATTCGGGCTGCTAAGTGCTTGCCAGTAAAGATGCATGAGATGCATGAGCCAGGGATACAAATTACGTCCTTTCACTGTCAATGGCATTACTTCTGAAATACCACCATTGTTTGCCCCTGCTACCTACTTGTTGCTTGATAGATGAAGCCGCTAGGGAGACCGAATATTGATGGCATTATTTCTGAACTACCACAATTGTCTATCACTGCTACCTGGCTAGCTAGATCATGTTGTTGCTATCTTGATTTGATACTAGTTAGCTTGCTCAGTGGCTATTCTATGGAGAAGGCATAGGAAAAATTGTTGTAGTAATTTACAAAAATGGCAGTCAACACATTTGTGTTGGAGAAGAGAACCTGATCCGACTGCAAAAGCCCAATATTGTTCTGAAGATTTTTGAAATACACATTATCGAACCAGTCTTTGGTCACAATGTCAAGTGGCGCCATTGTATTTGCATCAATGTTTTCATCTGGACACAAGCTTTTCATATTTTGGAGTAGAGATGCATCAATGTTTTCATCTGGACACAAGCTTTGCAGATTTTGGAGTAGAGATGACGGGATTGTTGGGTCCAGACAATTTGAAGGGTTGAAATTGAAGAGGCGCGAGTTGAAAGTGGCGCACTGGGGTCAATGGTGTGAGCCCCTATAAAGTACAAGTAATATATATTCATTGCTCTACAGGTAAGGCTGGAGATCTTCAGTACTTCTAGGTGTGGAAAGAAAAAAGTTATTTCGTTGAATGAGTTAATTGTACCAAGGTGTTAAACAATGAATAAAATGAAAAAATTCATTTCATTGAATTCCAAGGTGTTAATTATACCTGAAATCACTACAAGATCTTGAGCAGAAAGCCCAACACCTTGGAATTTGGATATGAGTGAATTGAACGACTCGAAGGGAAAAGGGATGTTGGCGTTTGTTGCACTATTGTTGGCAGTCGTGTCATCTCTTCTTCCCATCTTCTTCCCAGCTGCACTTTCCAGTAAGGGTGTGCACCACTTTACTGCGTGTGCCTCTTGAGCTATCCATGTACAGGAGGAGGGCATGGTCTCGACCAGAAGAAAATTGACTCGTAGACACTAGAACCTCCCTTGTACTTGTTAGGATACATGGTGTTTTATTTTCTTGGGAGAGTATATATATAAGAAAGTCTTGTGTTTTATACCCGACTGCCGCCATTGTTTCCATGCATAGTGTATTGATTCTTGGCTCAAGTTGAATGCCTCCTGCCCTCTCTGCAAAATGTCTCCATTGCTGACTCCTCTTCCCACTCATTCCCCTTGCCAACTAACATAATAAACACAGTGGCAATTAATAATGCGTGTAAGTTAGTTATTTAATAGAGTTACATAAGCTGTGGATGAAAGGGGTGTCATCTAGGAGATATTTTTAGTATTTTTGTTCAACAGCAACAGTAGTGGCGAAGAATAAACATAAATGGAACCCAGGTCACAAGTGTCCTGCCTGAAAACTAGGTGTAAGACAATGCATGGGCAAGATACATGCAATCTGCATGCAAACCAAGTGGAGGCCCTGTTAGCGATATTTCTTGACTCGGGACAACAAATAGAAACAAGACAGCGAAAGTCCCGAATCCCCGAGAGTTAATAGGGACCATCCATCTGGAAAGGACGCGTGGCAGGAGATCAGCGTTATCGGGGAGGGTCCCGACAGGGAAGCGTCCATCGGAGTTGAAGCCATCGGGATATCGAGGATCCTGGGGACGAGTGATTCGTGCACTTCAAAATTGCGATCCGCGAAACCCCGGTCGGTGGGGAACAGTTGTCAGTCATGGTGGGACCGAGAGGAGCACCATAGTGAGGGAGCCAGTTGTCAACTGGGCGGAGGTCAAGCTTATCAAAAAATCGGGGTTCTTGGAGGCGAGGGAACCGTTGCATCAAACACTGCGATATCGTGATACGCGATATCCCGACACCAAGAGTGTGGGGCCACAGAAGTCGACGGAGGACAGGTGGCAGGATTTTGGACCATTGACAAGTCAACGGCCATGAGCCATCGGGGATCGGAGAATCGCGAGTCCGGAGGATGCGTGCACATTGACATTGCAAACCCCGAAACCCCGATGGAAAGCTATATGGCTGCGGTCATATGGTAGCAGGTCACATGGACCATTGTATAGCTCGGATGGGCTAAGGGAAAAAGAACGCTCATCGGAGAATCGGTGATCGGGAGTTCAAAGGGTCAAGGGGAACGCGAAACCCCGAAACCCGATACAGAGTCGGGGAAAAGTCACGGTGAAGTACAGGAGACCGTGAGGAAAGAAGAAGAGACCTGTGGACTGGATCGGGTTTTCATCAGGGATTCCACTCGGGGATCTAAAGAGCCGCTTCGACTCAGCAGAAAAGGAGAAAGAGGGTGGGTGAAGCCTCGCGTCACCCATTTATTGCAGAGTATGGAGGTCCCGGCTGAAATTTACCCAGGAGGGTCCCTTGTACTGGTTCTCTTCAGGAAAGCCACACCGAGTCTCCAACTCACCAGAGGAACCTGCACACGCCAGTTCAATATTCAAAGGGCTCAGCTACCCCCTGGTGCGAGCCATGTTGAATTAAGGAGGCGTATGACAGGGGAGCAGAGGACAAATTTGATTGAGGCAGACTGACAGCCCATCCTGATAGAGAATCTCCTCAACGTCAAGCATTGAATTCATGATATGATCATGCCTTCAGCGCCTGAGTCAGTTCCAAGTATTTGTAGGCGTTTTCGCCATTTTGTAAAGGATTGATGGTTGAGAAGCGCTCCCGGTTGTAAATTTTTAATGAAGCACTGTTACTCTGGTTATGTATAGACTTCTGAGACTTCTTGCCTTATGAACGCCAGTTTATTTACATCTTTGTTATAATGTGTTAGAGCAGCTCGGAATTGGAGGATCCAGTCGAGTTGTAGCTGTTATAAGATGATGTTGTAATGGATCACTGTAATAGTTACGGAGTCTCTAATCGGTTCTTGTGATTTCCTTAATGCTGAATGACTTGGAATTGGAGGATCCAGTCAAGTCCCCTTTCAGTTCCTTGAGACCCTGAACCAAGCGGATCTTGCATTCAGATTCTTTCTTCTGCAAACTGCTGAAAGCCTGTCGCCCAAAGTTGTTTGTCCACTTTTTCTTATCGAGTCTTCCACCTGTTCACCTTTTAATCAACCCACTGGCTGAAGTTGGGATTCCAGACCTCCTTTGTTCTTTATGTACCAGGCCCAGTCCCTGAGTTAGAGTGATATCCCCTCGAGTCTTTATCTCCATTCGATCACCCCTTTAAAAACAAAACGTGACATTAAACTGATGGGTGTTGGGCTCTGCTCTTGCAAGCAATCCAGGAGTGACTTCCAGCGCTAACATTTATGGCGCCGTTGCCGGGGATGAAGTTGAATATTTTTCCCTGGGAAGAATGACAACAATCAACTGATTCTGAAGGTGCATCAGAAATCAGAATTATTCAGATTGCTACTGTGCACCTGGCGAATCCACTGTGGCGACTCCATTGTTTCCACTTTACTGTTTCAGTTGTGGCCATTGTTGGCACACATGAAAGCTGACCCAGAGGAGCTTTCTCGAGATGGTTTCAGCGGTTGTTTTCTCAGCCTGAGAAGTTTCCTGGGGTAACGATAATGTTAAGATCTGGACTTTGATGGTGAACAAGGACCGGGCATATTTGAAGCTGCGCATCTTTCACCTGGCGACTCCATGATTCGAGGATCAATTGGCGACTCCACTAGTTCGATATGGAGGAAATCCTGGCTCGAAGGTTTGCTTCATTTAATTTTTCTGCTATTCCTGGTTTTCCTAATGTTGTCCCCTCTATGGATGAATGGGGCAATTATTTTCCCAGATTTAGAGAGCGTGAAGAGGACAACCCTGCTCAGCACCTCAGTGAGTTTCATGAACTCATGCGTCAGTGGGAGATACATCATGAGGATGTGTTACTGAAGATGTTCATGTTCTCGTTAGCAGGGGATGCACGTAAATGGTACCATTCTTTACCCCCTGCTAGCATTTCTTCACTCCATGGATTCCATGCAGCTTTCACCACCTATTGTCAGAGGTTGTACCGCCCTGAGTTAATTTGTCATAATTGTTGTAAGGGATACCACAACTCTATACAAGAGAAAGTTGTTTCTGACGTAAGTTGTGGGGAGGATCCTGATGACCTGGATCAGGAATCAATCATTTCTCCTTCCCATTCGTCTGCTTCGGGCGAAGTTATGGAATTGATAAAATCTCTCACTGCCAGATTTGACAGGTGGGAAGCTGAAAAATGCGCTGAGGATTTCCCACCCTTTGAAGCATAGGCCCTTAGCAGCTCTACTAAGGGTGATAATGGAAAAAGCTTTCCCATGGGTCCTGTTTATGGTCATTATGAATCTGACCCATGGGAGATCCAAGAAGAAGAAATCCTCCCAGATACGATTATGTCTGATGAGGGCTGTAAGGATAGAAGACTAGGGGAGGAAGTTTCTCTGAGTGAACTAATGATATCTCTCATTGCCCAACATGCAAGGTTAAAATCTGAGGACAATGGGGAGGATTTTCCAGTMTYTGAGGYAGATGTTCTAGATGGCTCTCTCRAGGAGAATATTGAAGATCCCGTAAGCGCATYAACATYTGTCCCCGATGAKCTYGYTGTCTCARAAMAAAACGATGAAGTGGTAGTTGGGGAAGAGGAYTGTTCTCTTTTTCTTCACGAGATTTCCCATGATGTATTTACATTTGGGATTGGAAAGGAGGATCTGGAGATCGTTCCTTTTTTGCAAGATGAAGAAGTCTGGTGCTCACCCAGCTTTAACGACTATTCAGTTGAGGAGCAGCAGAGCCCCACATCACAGATTGATGACCTAGGTAGCAGCCAGCCCGTGTATGATAGCTATGAATCAGGTTCTGAGGTGGACACCCAGAACTTCCAAGAGAAGACTGCAGAGCCTTCTCCTCTATTCACAAATGAAAGACAATGCAAGGAAATCAGCCCCCCTGAGCAGCAAATTGAAAATCAGAGCTCTCCCACAGGTCTTATCTATGATGATTATGACTCTGACCCCTGGGAGAGCCAAGAAGAGGTACCAGAAGAACCAGAGGAGCAGTCGAAGATGCAGTTTACAGACTGCGCAAATCCAGTCAGCGAGCAGCCACCACCTGAGATCAGCGGGCCTACTTCAGTTATTCACCCGCCTGTGGATATCAGAGACATTCGGCCGCGTGTGAACAACTGTGTAGCATAAGAGGCTGTATTTCGCCAATTCCTTGGAAATGGCCACTCATTCGATGACCCTGTCAGCAAATACATGGAGTGGCATTTCTCCTATGCCTTGGAGCCACCCTATTTCATCTCAACTCCAGCCTGTAAGGAGGAGTTGATGAGTGCAATCGTTCTGCTATCACGGCTACACCATCTGCTGATGATCATTGACAGAAGGAAGGAGCTTCTATCCAGGAAGTTGCTTGAATGGCTATGGTGGAAGTTCTCTTTCACCTAGCCCATGTAAAATATTTTATTAGTTTAGGATTGTATATAAATAAGCTCTTTTGAGCATGTAGCTTTATTTTGTTACTTTTATTTTTCGGCCTGTATTTTCAGCAGCGGGATGTTTTCAGCATGACTCAATATCCCAACAGCAAGGCACTGAAGCTGCGGAATGAGTTCTTAGAGCATCGCAGGGACGACTCTATCCCCCATGGAGCCTAATGTTAGCGATATTTCTTGTCTCGGGACAACAAATAGAAACAAGACAACGAAAGTCCCGAATCCTCGAGAGTTAATAGGGACCGTCCATCTGGAAAGGATGCGTGGCAGGAGATCAGCGTTATCGGGGAGGGTCCCGACAGGGAAGCGTCCATCGGAGTTGAAGCCATCGGGATATCGGGGATCCCGAGGACGAGTGATTCGTGCACTTCAAAATTGCGATCCGCGAAACCCCGGTCGATGGGGAACAACTGTCATTCCTGGTGGGACCGAGAGGAGCACCATAGTGCGGGAGCCAGTTGTCAACTGGGTGGAGGTCAAGCTTATCGGAAAATCGGGTTTCTTGGAGGTGAGGGAACCGTTGCATCAAACACTGCGATATCGCGATACGCGATATCCCGACACCAAGAGTGTGGGGCCACAGAAGTCAACGGAGGACAGGTGGCAGGCTTTCGGACCGTTGACAAGTCAACGGCCATGAGCCATCGGGGATCGGAGAATCGCGAGTCCAGAGGATGCGTGCACATTGACGCCACAAACCCCGATGGAAAGCTATATGGTTGCGGTCATATGGTAGCAGGTCACATGGACCATTGTATAGCTCGGATGGGCTAAGGGCAAAAGAGCGCTCATCGGAGAATCGGTGATCGGGAGTTCAAAGGGTCAAGAACTCTTGACAATGGGGAACGCGAAACCCCAAAACCCGATACAGAGTCGGGGAAAAGTCACGGTGAAGTACAGGAAACCATGAGGAAAGAAGAAGAGACCTATGGACTGGATCGGGTTTTCATCAAGGATTCCACTCGAGGATCTAAAGAGCCGCTTCGGCTCAACAGAAAAGGAGAAAGAGGGTGGGTGAAGCCTTGCGTCACCCATTTATTGCAGAGTATGGAGGTCCCGGCTGAAATTTACCCAGGAGGGTCCCTTGTACCGGTTCTCTTCAGGAAAGCCACGCCGAGTCTCCAACTCACCAGAGGAACTTGTACACGCCAGTTCAATATTCAAAGGGCTCAGCTACCCCCTGGTGCGAACCATACTGAATTAAGGAGGCGTATGGCAGGGGAGCAGAGGACAGATTTGATTGAGGCAGACTGACAGCCCATCCTGATAGAGAAGCTCCTCAACGTCAAGCATTGAATTCATGATATGATCGCGCCTTCAGCGCCTGAGTCAGTTCCAAGTATTTGTAGGCATTTTCGCCATTTTGTAAAGGATCTATGGTTGAGCAGCGCTCCCGGTTGTAAAGTTTTAATGAAGCACTGTTACTCTAGTTATGTATAGACTTATGAGACTTCTTGCCTTATGAACGCCAGTTTCTTTATATCTTTGTTATACTGTGTTAGAGCAGCTCGGAATTGGAGGATCCAGTCGAGTTGTAGCTGTTATAGGATGATGTTGTAATGGATCACTGTAATAGTTACGAAGTCTCTAATCGGTTCCTGTGATTTCCTTAACGTTGAATGACTTGGAATTGGAGGATCCAGTCAAGTCCCCTTTCAGTTCCTTGAGACCCTGAACCAAGCGGATCTTGCATTCAGAGTCTTTCTTCTGCAAACTGCTGAAAGCCTGTCGCCCAAAGTTGTTTGTCCACTTTTTCTTATCGAGTCTTCCACCTGTTCACCTTTTAATCAACCCACTGGCTGAAGTTGGGATTCCAGACCTCCTTTGTTATTTACGTACCAGACCCAGTCTCTGAGTTAGAGTGATATCCCCTCGAGTCTTTATCTCCATTCGATCACCCCTTTAAAAACAAAGCATGACATTAAACTGATGGGCGTTGGGCTCTGCTCCTGCAAGCAATCCAGAAGTGACTTCCAGCGCTAACAGGCCCTACATGCAATGCCATAAGATTTTTTAATTTTATTTTAATATTCATTAATTGCAACAGAATCTGAATGTTATTATATTTTTTAAACTTTAAAGTTTAGTTTCAAAACATTAAACTAATGAATAACACACATAAAACTCCTTAAAAATATAGAACCTTTAAACTGGAGCAACAGACTCAAACTCAAGTAACAGACACTAAGAAATGAAGCTAAATTTACAGATTTAATCAAAGAGTAGTTTGAGTTTTCCATGCGAAGTTTTATATGTCACAAAATGTTGCTGAGAAATCTTGTCTCATTTAACTGGTTAAATCACCCCATCCAAAAAAACGATTACTACAAATGTAACCTGCTCTATAATAAATTATTCTTCTGGAAAGCTAATAATGAATTATGTTTATCAAAGGCTAACGACCGACATTAAGTGTAATCTATTTGTCTCAACTAAAAGCATCATGAACATGTTATCTTCTCCATCTTTCTGTTGTTCATCCAGAAATTATAACAGTAATTGCATATCTGCTGAAATATACATTAATTAGTATGGAACCTCTAATAAATTGGCATTTCGATCATCGACTGGGGAGTAATACAAGATTACAACGAAGTCCAGAGATCTCTAAAGCATCACGAGTCAGGCACTGCCCATACGCTAATTAATTCCTATCTAATGGCCGGGGATGATGCAACTACCTTAAGGAGGCTTGGTCACAACGCCAATGAAAGAGATAGGCGAAAGAAATTGAATGCACTCTACTTTCAGCTGCAACTATTGCAGACTGACACAAATCCAAAGGTAAAATTCGAAGAACATTTTCGAATTCTTATGGGAGAATTTCGGCGTGGAGATAGCTGCCGCTGCTGATCAGCATAATCCCAGCTTGCTCCTCCCAAGACCAGATTAAGCTTTCTCAGATTTACATTTACCTTCTCATCTCCAGGCCCTGAAATTTTCTGACCATTATAACCTCCATGGGCTGCTTCATGGTACAAGGATTTTCTTACAGTTTTCAAACGTAAAAACTGAGATATGAGAGCTTCGATTTCTAAAGAGATGGCCTCCAAAGAGAAGAACGATTCATGTGACTCAATCCCTTATCAGATTCCTTGTGTACGTTAAATTACTCTTGAACTTTTTCCATTCCTAGTTTTTGTGAAGCATAATACTTCTATTACCCAGTCTGAAGACAACGGAGAAGTATTATATTTACGCCGAAAGGCGTACACTTATTGATAATGAGCACATTTAATAGGTTTTTAGTTCTTAATACATTTTCTATGGACTAGATTAAATAGGTTTAGAAAATTCTTAGTCGTCACAATAAATGAATGGCTATGATTTCATCCATTAACTTCCGAGCTGTTATAAAGAAATCCGTTTATAGGTTTATTTTTTTACATTTACCTAATCGTGTTTAAAAATTACTGTGTTCACTAACTTATTGCCAATTAAAAAATATTAAAATATTCACACAGAGTGATAAGATCTTAGCGTTTCATGTTTCTGCTGATGTTTCTGCTGACTAACATTTAGTGACCGCGTTTTTGCACTGGCATCACCAGCGATCACCAGTCAAAGATTTTGTTTTAATATACCTTTCGACATTAATCAACCACATAATTACAACGTGAATCAAGATTGAAACACAAGGCATGGCAGTGATTAGTTTGAGCTATCCTCCATTTTCTCGGGATTTTTTGGAATTTGAACTGTTTAAATTAAGGACTCAGCCATCCACGTTAATTCGGTAGGGTCTCTGGTCTCATTGAGTACTTCCAAATCATCCCATCATTATGGTTTATAATGTCAATAAGGAGACGAGGGTAGTTTTTTGGGGGGCCTGGTCTAAACGTTTTACTTTTGGAGTTCATGACATGAATTGAATTAGCACAGAAGGATCCATTGCATTAGTTAATAATTATTAATTATGAGGTGAATCTTAGTCAAACTTTTAGAATGGTGAAGGGTATGATAGATGCTTGTCTCTACATAAAAATGAATTAGTTATGGAAAACTCCAGTAAAAACATCATGTCCGCGTTATTTTTAATTGGTAGCTATGTAATTGCTGTGCTCAAGGGTATGTTCAATGTTTATTTTAATTTCATATTCATTGAACATTGCGTGCATATGTGTTAATAGTTTTTTTGTTAATTGTTTTACAAAATGTTTTTTAGTGGGAATCTGATGATATAAATTTATATTAATCATTTCAAAGTTTATTTTTGAATGTAAAAATGGATGCAGGGTATTGAAAAACTTCCAGGACACTCAGATTATACAAAAATAATCACTCAAATCTACTAATCCAACAAATTCTCACTGAATTTTGGACAAATATCTCCAAAAAAAATCATCATTTAATAAAACCTTTAACCTACTGCATTTTAACACAATTTCTTTAACACTAATTAATATTATTTTAATCATACACTGTCTACTCTTAACCAACTAAAGTTTCCACCTTTGATATTATGCAGGTTCAAAATTAAACAATATTATGCAAATTCAAAATTAAACAAATTTGAATATAATATATGCAGGTTCAAAATTAAACAATATTATGCAAATTCAAAATTAAACAAATTTGAATATAATATATGGCTCACATGCCCAGCTCAGCTCACAATACTATATGGCTCACAATATAAAATAGGCAAGCCAGTTTAAACAAGTTCATCCCATCTTTAAGCAATGGCATTCCTGCTCTACCCTAAAGGCAGGGACTTGCTGCTATGTAGCTTACCTTGTTTTTAATAAAAACCAACCAATTTTTTGTCCAGATCGGGATCAAACCCCGGGGATATGTCATTTCAGGAATCCAACATGGCCAAGTTGTGATAGACTCCCGTCAAAACCGCTAGACCGCAACAGCCCAATTGACGGTGAACAGTATCACTGTTAACAAAGTAAAGTTCTTAATTGGTGCCACATCTAACATCCCTTAGATATTTTATTTTACTAAATAAACCCCACACTACTCTTTAGCGATTGTCTTTCATCGTGAATACCTCATATCGTATGCATAACACTTCCAGCAATCTGCATTTAGCGATAGTTCTTCTCAAGATAGGTATAAAATGATTTAAAAAATTAAAATTGCATATCATCACAAGTAACTCGTTAATCAGAAAATTATACCTAATATTCTAGTTAATATATTAACAGATAATTGAATCCTTGTTAAACAGTATTTGTCACATAAAGAAGTATTAAGATATGTACTTCATTGGTAGTGGTAGTCAATAGAGCTCATCTTCCTCTATATAATATACTAACATATCTTTTAAGCGGGTGAATGGGAATGTCTAAGTAATTTAAGTTAAATTTTCATATTACACTTGGTAATTAGAATAATAGAAATCTTGAAATTAAAATAATAATATTTGAAGTTGGTTCATTATTTAAGATATAATTTTATTTTAAATAAGATGATAAAATTTAAAAATATGTGTTGGTCTTATATTTTGTGGATAAAAAATTTAATAGCAATACACTAATTATTTGAATAAGTTAAATAAATATAATTATTTTTTTTAATTTTAATAGTTATTTAACTAAGTTAAATAAATATAACTATTTTTATAATTTTAATAGTGATATATAATAATTATTAAGTCTATATTCTTATATTAATATGGTGATGATAACTACGGTTAATATCCATTGAAACCAAATTTAATTAATAAAAATAATTATAAAGTTGTCAATTAAATATCACTTGAATTTAGTTTAAGTTGTTTTGAGATGACATGTATTCTTAACAATTAAATTTTATTCTTATAAATGCAATTAAATTTTATCAATTTTTCTTATAAGTGAAGCCTATATATAATAACTATTATTAATAATAATTTATTAATAAAACAAAATCAAAGAACAAACTTTAGAGTGAAAACATATAACTATTATTAATAATAATTTATTAATAAAACAAAATCAAAGAACAAACTTTAGAGTGAAAACATGAGGAAGGTCCAAATTTCACAAAGCTAGAGAGGAAACCATTTTGACTTGAATTTTTAAAACATTATTTAAGAATAATTATAAAAATAATAGTTAATAAATTATTAAGAATATTTTGTTTGTCATGATTCTTTATATTATAGTGCAAGGCTTTGATCAGTGTCTGTAAAAATCCCCATTTAGAGTGTAATTCCATGGATTTTTTGGTGAAGCTTAATTTTACCTATGGTCATGTTCAAAATAAATACTCACTTATAAAGATGTATCAAAGTTATGAATAATTATTTTGGCTAAATATCTCTATATTCTAGGTCATATTACAATATAAGAACATTAATCCTTCATATTTCACACATCTATAACAATGCCCCTTCCTTAACCCTATCTACAAGAAATGACTCATTTTGTAAAGACAAAACACATCTATGAAATCACCTTTTTGAAAAAACATGTTAGAACTATAACACCATCCCTTCTACTAAGTAATCCTCCATTAAAAGACATCATCTTATTAAAAACATCCTTTGTGAATATGCTTGAGAGCTATGAAATCCTACTATAAAAAACTTCCTTGTGAATATGCTTGAAAGCTATGAAATCCTCCCCTTGGGGGAGACAATATAAAACCATGAAATCATTCATTATTCTAAGAAACCCACCATCCTTAGCATTAAAGAACTCTCTTTCACATATGTGTAATCCACAAACTCATAACATGGCACTTGAACAAATTAAACATTAATGGAACAATAATAGCATTTAGATTATAAACCAAGTCTAATTTTGTATGTAGCAAATCAAGCCATCTTTTGGAATGTCTTTTTATTCTATTTATTTTTTCGGAAATTTTCAAATTTAAAATTTAAAATGTTGGAATTGTTATTTCAATGAAAAAGGATATTAACAAATTCATTTATAATATGAAAAATGATTAAGTTTCAAATTTTCACTATAAAAATTGTGATTTGTAATATGAAAAATGGTTAAGTTTCAAATTTTCACTATAAAAATTGTGATTTTTCAGATTTGGATTTCTTGTTTACAATACTTTATTTTCATAAGACAAATACATGTTCATAATCATGTTTAAAAAAAAAAAAAAAAAAACAATTTTAATAAAAATTATATAAAAAAAAAAAAAATTTAAAAATAATTAAACAAATCCACTTTAATCATAATGTTTCTTTTAAATCATCAATTTTCCAAAAATATAAAACAAACAAATATATATATTAATAATATTAAAAAAAATCATTATAATTTAAAAACAAACAAACAAACAAACATTTTTTTAATAAAAATAAATAAATTAGTTAATTAAAAGATAATTAAACAAATACATGTTAATCAAAATATATTTTTTAAATCATTAATTTTCCAAAAATTTAAAACAAACATATATATATATATATAATTTTCCAAAAATTTAAAACAAACAAATATATATATTATATAGTAATGATATTTAAAAAAAATATATTCTATATTAATAATATTTAAAGAAATTAAAATAATTTTTTAAGATGATTCAAGAATAATAATAATTTATTCTACCATGTGAGAAAGTGAAAAAAAAAATGGGTGGTATGGAATATATTTAGAATTTGATGGTAAAGGTAAGTTGAACTTTGTTTCACAATGTCTTAGGAGTGCTTTTGGAGCTCTATTGGTTTGTTTTGGTAGTTTTTTAGTTGTGCATGTAGATGATGCTTCTAAGAGATCTTTTGGTTTGCTTACTTCATTTGTCTTTCAATTGTGCATGTAGATGATGCTTCTGAGAGGGTAAACTCCTTCCTAGAGTTTTTGTACTGCTGATTGGAGCTGGTATTTGAGTGAGCTTTTTTGCCAAAGTACCATTTTCTTTGTTTCAACTCAAAATGTGTTTCAAAAAACGTAGATTAAAGATGGGAAACCTGGCAATGTAGCCAAAATGGATACTCAGAGCTCAGGGATTCGCAGGTGGTGTTAAGAAAGGTGCTTATCAGCCAAAAACAGAAGATGTATTGAGATGAGAAAGTGCCCACAAACACATAGCATCTCAGTATTTGCAATATTTGTGGCCAGGGAATTTTGATGAATTCACTTCATTGTTGTTTTCAGAAAGATGAAAATCTTGTACCATGACTAATAATAATAATTCTTATCAAATCTGCATTCGCATGAGCTCAAGACAAACACAAGACCAATGTAGAAACAATGAAAACATAAATTCCTAAACAAATTCAAAAAAATTATAAATTTAGCATAATAAGATGTTAATTTCAGCGTTTGTGTGCAGTCAACACCCATACGAGTATGGTCTTCATCTCTTCAAAACACAGAAAGATAAATTAATCGTTTTTTACCATAAACCTCCCTCTTCCCCACCTTCTTACTGTAACTTTGAAGTTTTTCTATGTGAAATGGTAGTTATTTAAAAAAAAATATTAATCTCAACTATTCCAACATTTGTCCTACTCTTTGGGATTTATTTTACATTATGTTCCAACTTTCACCTCCTCTACTAAAGGCCCTGTTTATGCGTTATTAAAACCAAATTAAGGAAACTCGATTTCTTGTATTTTTTATTTTGTTGATTTTGATTTATTGAATATTTTTAAATCACATTAAGGAAGACATTGCAGCTATATGAGATTCCAACCCAAAAAAATGAAAAATATAAAAAATGGAATCACTTTTATAAATTTTAAACTTGTGCCATACACAATGAAATAAAACACCTATACCCTAACCAACTATGAATATCGAAAGGTATCGTTACCAGTTTTCGAGGACTAGTTGAAGGGGTTGGAACTCAGATTTAAGGACAGTAGAACTTAAAAAACCTTGAAATTGAAAGAAAAAAACATTTGGTAGAGGAGGTTGCATTATCTTATAAATTATGAATCCATTCTCATTCTAAGAATATCGAAAGGTATCGTTACCAGTTTTCGAGGACTAGTTCAAGGGGTTGGAACTCAGATTTAAGGACAGTAGAACTTAAAAAACCTCGAAATTGAAAGGAAAAAACACTTGGTAGAGGAGGTTGCATTATCTTATAAATTATGAATCCATTCTCATTCTCCCTAACCAACTATGAATATCGAAAGGTATCGTTACCAATTTTCGAGGACTAGTTGAAGGGGTTGGAACTCAGATTTAAGGACAGTAGAACTTAAAAAACCTCGAAATTGAAAGGAAAAAACACTTGGTAGAGGAGGTTGCATTATCTTATAAATTATGAATCCATTCTCATTCTAAGAATAGCCTCCAGATCTGAGGTTTTGTGTTCTCTTAATTCAATTTAGATCATATTCAAAATTTTGACTGTAAGTCTTTTTGCTGGGACAAACATTAGGAAATGAACTTTAGATTTTGTGAATGATCGAGTTGGATTTAATCCCATTAAAGAAAAAATTAAGCTAAGACATAGCTTAAAACGATGTTGTCCACAACAACAATTGTTCCTCCTCATCTATGACAACGTAGTTCCATGGAGGAAATGCTGGAGGCAATCAAGGGTCACGAAGATAGATCATGTGACAGCCCTATCCCTCATGTATTGCCCATGCGACCGACTTCGAAAGCCAGGACTCCTTCTGTAGGCAGATTAAGAAAATTGACCTAGACGTGATTTAAGCAGAGCAATGTTGAAGCCCCTGGCGACCTTTGAGTAGAGGTTCCACCAGTTGATGTTCAAGGTATCTGTATCAAGAAGCAGAGTGAAAAAATGACAAATGTTGAACTAAATTAATGTATATTTTCATGCTCACAACATGGAAAGTTTAAGATTGCACTCTCAAATCCAGGTGTTCGAACGTGATCCACACAATTTATATGATGAACACTACCATTATAATAAAATCATGTTTCATGATACAAATTCTGTAAATCTCCATCCATATCCCTTCCTGAAGATAAGATGTGAATGCCTTCAAGGTCAAGAAAGGTATCCATGCAGCGACACTTCACGGCATAGGAAAACAGAGAAGGCAAGATGTGAAAAAACTACATATGAAGGGAAAATGATAAGATGGAAAGAAATTAGTGTCCAATCATATCTTTTAAACTCAATTATAATATTAATAATAATAATAATAATATGTATATATTGTCCACATATATAAGATGAATCATTAAATTACTTATAATATTAATAATATTATGTATACATTGTTTACAGATATAAGATGAAATTATTAAATTACTCTTGAAATAAAGTGGGTTTCTATATCAACTTCAATCATTATATATTGATTGTTTCAATCAAGTGTAAATTTATATAGGAAAATCATTATGTATTTTGACTCATTTCGGAGATATTTTGTCTTAAATCTTTCGAGAATTTGTAATCTTTCAAGAATATGTTGGATCTGTATATTTGAGTGGTTAATTATGTATAATCCAAGTGCCTTGGGGTTTTTTAGCATGCCAAATTCATTTCTGGATTCAAAAATGCAATTTAAATAACCAAAATTTGTGATTTAAATAACCAATTTTGTACATATTTATATTGTGAGATTCCAAAAAAAAAACCATAACATAGAACAATTAAACAACTTGTATAAGAAAATATGTGAAAATAATGTTACACTTACTGTTATATCCACTAAAATATCAAAAGTTGAAAAGTGTGAATATTCATTTCAACAAAACTGGGAAGTGAAATCCACTAAATAAAATGAACTTAATTATTAATATTGAAAAAAATATTGTAAAAACCAAAAGTTAGGAAAAAGATTTCAAAGTTAAGATCTTAATTATTATTATAAATAAAATTCATTGTTTAAAATTATGTTACACTTACTATTATATCCATTAAAATATAAAAAATTAAAAGATGTGAATATTCATTTCAACCAAATAAAAATCTTAATTATTATTATACCAAATAAAGATCTTAATTATTATTATTATAAATAAAGTTCACTATTTAAGATTATTTTTACATATTGAATCTACATCATATAATCTATCCTTTGCCCATTAATAGGGATCTACCAATGTTTTTCTCAACTCAATTTTCCATGTAGTTAAATAATAAATCTAAGCCGAACTCGACAAACACACACTATGATTTAAGATTGGACCCTCTCTTAATTATCAGATAAAATAATATGGAGAGTTTCTAAAATTCACCATTCATTTATTTATGCATACATATGGTATAAACCAATTCAAATGGCTAAATACGGTTACACGTTAAAATTGTATCCTAATAATTCCAGTGCAATAGGTAAATTAAAATCAATGAAGAGATTTGATAAATTCATAGATCTTACAGAATCAATCTGAATATATCTTTTTACCTTGTTTTGTCTATAGGTGTTTTTCTATTGGAATTAGTGGATTAATCAACTTTTTAATCATAAATTTCAATCTTAGGGTTGGCAATTGAAGATGCTGGCATATTTTTAGTCATCCTCCCAAATCAATGAATGAGATTTAATGTTCATAACTTCCTTGTATTTATAAATGCATCCGTTAACTTGTTTACTTTTTACCATTTACCTAATCATATTAAAAAATTATTGTAACACTATATGATTACCACGTTTGAATGATTAGCAGACACTAATTCAACTCCATTATAAGTATCAAACACCTATTACCACGTTTTAAATTCCTATTGCCATGTTTTTCAATTTAAAATTATTTATTTTATTTATGTAAGATTGGCGCTTCATATACAATTAAAATTATTTATCAGAGGCAGACGTTTGGCAATTAAAATTGCTTCATATACCCGAGGCGAGGTAGGCCACGTTTTGCAATTTAAATTTATGGGACAGTTGCTTCATATACCTGAGGCGCCGTGTTTTCCAATTTAAAGTTAAATAAATTAATGGGATTAAATTTATGGGAGGAAGGCGCTTGATTCTATGTTCTCCATATTAAATGCATGTAGACCTTTGTCATTTCATATTATGGCCTTTTTTCATATACCTACAGGTACAGTATGCACGCACATCAGTATTGCAGAGGAATTATGGACGGATTATATGCATTTCTAGCAAAAGAAAGAGGACAAGTTTGGATTAGATGTGTTTTCATACACCTACAGGTACAGTGTGCAGGCACATCAGTATTACAGAGGAATTATGAACGGATTATATGCATTTTTAGCAAAAGCAAGAGAACAAGTTTGGATTAGATGCCTTTGGAAAAAAGGAGATAGAAGAACATATCCGACTCGGAAGAAGGGTATCAGAAAAAAGCATTAAGCAAAGAAAGAATAATATCTTTCTTTGTAAAAATTTATGCAATTAGTTTTCTTCCAATATAATTTCTAGGTTACTTGAAATGTTATGTTAAATTTATGGTGTGTATGAGACTCTCTTGTTTGTGGGACAAGGGATTCCCCTTTGTCGAGGGATTTGACTGGTAAAGTCTACGAAGGTATACATACCCTACTACCCCCCTCTGGATTTGAACCTGTGACCTCTTAATAAGAAACACATGTTTTTAACCATTAGGCCCACTATTTATAATGTGTGATTGATGATTTACAAGTTTATTTAGATCTGGAATGGGGTTTTCAAAATGTGGATATAAAATCGATTTATAGTAAGCAAAATATCACTTCCTCAATGACACACTTAATATCACTATGAATTTAGTATTTATTAAATATTCATATATTTTTTAATCTCTGATTGATGATTTACAAGTTTGTTTAGATCTGAAATGGGAAACCGCACCAACTGCATGGAAATGGAATTAACTAAAATAGAGCCGCATAGTATCTTTTGATGTGAATGGAAAAAATTGAGAGTTAAAAGCCTAGGGGGAGATGGCAATATAAAAGTCTCGGGGAGATCGCAATAAATTATTATCTCTTCAGCACTCAGAATATTCCATTCTTTGTGCAATATTAATGCCATACAATGGTATAAAAAACACTCGTTCAAGATTGATTCAAATCATATAATAGATGGTTACAACAAATATAATGTGTTACACTGAAATAAATAAAAATATTTGTTACACTGAAATAAATAAAAAGTAACTTTAAATAAATAAATACGATCCACGTGATGGTGATGGTTCAGACAAATCAACCTCACCCGGGTCATGTGCAATCAAACATTGTGCATTAAGTTAATAAAGATTATGAACAACCATCTTCAGGGACTTGATGCATTACCATCACTATTGTCATTCAGGTTTAAAATATAAACATAATTATAAACGTATTAATTGATTATAATGTGGTATTGTCATTTACATTAAAAATAGATTATAATGTGGTGCAATTATTCACATTTAAAATATAAATATTAATAAAAATAGATATATAATTATTAGTAATAGTATTAATATAAATATTTTTAATATAATAAAAATTATTTTTATATAGTAATAATATTAATAAAAAATTTGGTTGATCATTAATATTAAAAATTTATTTATTTATTTGAAAATTTATGTTTTAATTAAAATTATTTGGTTAAGTTTATAATTTATAATTCATATTTTATAAAATGTTAAGTTTAAAATTGTTTAGAGTTAAGTTTCAAGTATAAAAAATATGAAGTTTAAATATAAATTTTAGATTAAAAAAAATAGTTTTTAATTATATTATTTTATAAAATATGAAGTTTAAAGTTTTGACTAAAATTTAGAGATAAATTTAAGTATAGAAAATATGAAGTTTAAATATGAAGTTTAAATATGAAATTTAGATAAAGAGAAATTAGTTTATAATTATATTATTTTGTTAAAATTTATAATTAATATTATTTGGTTAAAGTTTAAAATTTAAAATTTATATTTTATAAAGTATGAAGTTTAAAATTTTGACTAAGTTTAGAGTTAAATTTCAAGTATAAAAGTTTAAAGTTTTGACTAAATTTAAAGTTAAATTTCAATTATAGAAATTTAAATAAAAAAAAAAATAGTTTATAATTATATTATTTTGTAAAAATTTATAATTAATACTATTTTTTTTACCACATTTTTTATATTTTAGATTTTATTGATATTCACTTTTGTTTATTTTTTAAACTTAAATAATAGTTTGATATATGATGTATATTTATTAATATTTTTATGAAGTATATATTTAAATATACTTTTATTTTTTATTATAGTATAATATTAACCATTTTTTATAATAGCAATTTTATTTTAGTTTTGATATTTAATGTTGATGTATAATATATTATGTTATCAATTTTTTAATATAGATCTTAATACAATACGCTAAGTTGTTAGAGTAGATATTTTATAGATATATTCTATAATGGTAAATTTATATATATGGTCTATTTCCTTATGTCATCATAATGGTAGATATATTCTAGAATGGTTGGTGTAGATGTAAACTCTTCTTGTGTGTGTCATGGATTGATAGAGTAAATTAAATAGTCTTTGTATAGTTTCTAAATAAAATTGTTATGAAATACTTTTTTAAACTTTGAACAAATGTTTTCTTAAATTTGAAGAGGGGTTTTTTAAAATATTTATTAAATTTCATTAAAATATTTGTTTTAGATATTTTATTAAATTTCTAGCATGGTGCAATATATACATTATATGATCCACATGTGACCTACCTAAATGTCCTTATAATAAGAATAAATCATTATATGCAAATTTCAAGTTGATTTTCTATAAATGTTATTAGAACATATATAAATCATTATATCCAAAGTATATATCAAGTATATTTGTTATCGATGTCGTTCAAAAAAGTGTAAATCATCATCTGTAAATTTCAATATGATTTTCTATCAATGTCTCTAATAAACATATAAATTATTGAATGATTCTCCATTAATGTCCTTGTAACCAATATAATTCATTATGTGAAAAGTTGAATATGATTTACTATCAATGTCCTTAGGAAAAGTATAAATCATCATCTGCAAAGTAAAACATGATTTCCTATCAATATCTTTAGAATAAGTATGACTCTAAGTTCCTATATTTTCACAAGAAGTGAAACATAAATCATCCTTGAAATGTGACAAACATAACCCCCAATAAATGGATCTTAATGTTGAAACATTAATATAATACATTAAAGTCAACCATCTCTCATGTCGTATTATGACAACATTTCCCAATCTTGCAATGTTGTGAACCTTTCCCAATATGAATAAACCTAGAAATTCATTACATGAACCTCGAAATCTGATGCTCATGACCAAACCCCAGTATGTGACAAACATTGTCCTTTGTCACCTTCTGATGAACATTTCCCAATGTCGCAATGTGAAAAACATTACCCTTTCTCAACATCGTATTTTGATGAACATTTCCCAACATTTCAATGTGTTGATCATCTCACGATGTGGCATTGTGACAAAAATTTCCCAACGTCGCAATGTCACGATCATTTCCTAACGGGGCATTTTCGCAAACATGTCCCAACATCGCAACGTCACAAACAATGCCAAAAATAATTTCACAATGTGACAAACATATCCATGCCGTGGTAATGTCGATAGTAACGTCACAATGTGACAAACATAAACATATGTCACAATGTCTCACACATCACCCTATGTGATGAACATTTCCTCACATTGCAATGTGACGCACATATCTTAACATCACAATGTGGAAAACATATCCAAACATCGCAATTTGATGAACACATACAGATGTCACAATGTGTCAAACATAGTCGTGTCGTCACTATGTGGAGAACATAAAAAGATATCGCAATGTGACGAACATTTCCTTATCGTCGCAATGTCTCAAACATATCGTCACTTCATATTGTGATGCAGATATTCTGAGGTTGCATTGTGACAAACACTTCCAAACATTGCAATGGGTTGAACACATCCCATTGTCGCAATGTCATGTAGATAACCCAATATGGTAATGTGACAAACATAGACCAACATTGCGATGAGATGAACATTTCCTGACGTCGCAATGTGACAAACATATCAAATTTCCCAACATCGCATTGTGACGAACATTTCCCAACATCGCATTTTGATTAAAATGTCCCAACAATTCAATGTCATGAATAGTGCCCAAACTAACGTCACAATGTGACAAACATAGTCATGTCATGGCAATGTGGATAGTAACGTCACAATATGATGAACATAAACAAATGTCAAAATGTGTCACACATCACCCCGTTGTCGCAATGTGGTGAACATTTCCTCATATAGTAATGCGACGCACATATCTCGACATCAAAATGTGACACACATTTCCAAATATCACAATATCATGAACATAGTCGTGTCGTCATTATGTGACAACCATATTCGTGTCCTCACTATGTGGCGAACATAAACAAATGTCACAATGTGACGAACATTTCCCTATCGTTGCAATGCGTCAAACATATCGTCATGTCACAATGTGATGCACATATTCTAAGGTTGCATTGTGACAAACATTTCCAAACATTACAATGGGATGAACACATCCCATTGTGGCAATGTTATGTAGATAACCCAATATGGTAATGTGACAAACATAGACCAACATTGTGATGAGATGAACATTTCTCGACATCGCAATGTGATGAACATAACCCATTTCTCAACGTCGCAATGTGATGAACATTTCCCAGCGTGGAATTTTGATTAAAATCTCCCAACATTTCAATATCATGAATAGTTCCCAAACTAACGTCACAATGTGACAAACATAGCCATGTCATGGCAATGTGGATAGTACTGTCACAATGTGATGAACATAAAAAAATGTCAGAATGTGTCACACATCACCTTGTTGTCACAATGTGATGAAAATTTCTTCATGTAGTAGTGTGACACACATATCTCGACATCACAATGTGACACACACTTCCAAACATCGCAATATCATGAAAATAGTCGTGTCATCACTATGTGATGAACATAAAAAGACATCACAATGTGATGAGCATTGCGCTATCATCATAATGTGATGAACATATCCTTATGTTGCAATATGATGCACATATTTTGAGGTCACATTGTGATAAACATTTACAAACATTGACATGAGATGAACACAACCCATTTTCACAATGTCATGTAGACAACCCAATGTGGTAATGTGACAACCAAAGACCAACATTGCAATCACACAAATATTTCTCGACGTCGCAATGTGACGAACATAATCCATTATCGGACTATAACAAGCCTATTTCAATGTCATAATGTGACAAACGAAAACCCTTCCATCATAATTTGATAACCATGACCTTATGATGTCATGTGACGAATAAAAGTTGATGTCACAATGTGACAAACAAAACCTAATGTTGCAATGTGATGAACAAAACATGATAAACATTGCAATGTAGTAGTGTCATAGTAAACTATGGTTAAATATAATCAACATGGCCCACCATAATCATATCCACATGGTAAACCAAGGTCAGCCAAAGGTATGGTCAACCATAATAAACCTGAGTCAAACATAGTGAACCATGGTCTTGATCAACCACAATCACCCATGGTGAATGACAACCACGATAAACCATAGTCAACCTTTCCTTCAGAAAGCCAACCAAGGTCTACCAAAGTTAACCATGGGCACAGCCAACCATAAGAAACCATGGTCATGGTCAATCATAATCTACCATGGCCATTGTCAATTAATATATTAATGTATTAGTACTTTAATAATGTATTATTAATGTATTACTATAATAATGTATTTATTAAGGTACTAATACTTTAATAATGTACTTATTAATGTATTATTACTTTAATCATGTATTATTAATGTATTAAAAATTCAATATGTTGCATTATACATTAATGTATTAATGTATTCATAATATATTACTAACTTCATTAAGGTCAATGCATTACTACTTTATTAATGTATTCATTTATCATTGTATTAATACTTTATTAATGCATTTAATCTATTTTTTTTACAATAATAATATATTATTAATGTGTTTCTTTATTAGTGTATTAATACTTTGGCAACTTGTTAATTAATATTGTATAAATGTTTTATTAATTAATACATTACATTCATTAATGTAAGTTAATATTTTAATTTATACTTAACATAATAATGTATTATAATTTTATTAATATACTGTTTTATTAGTGTATTACTCTGTTTTTTAATGTTTTAATCTATTAATAATTTAGTAATGTATTTATTAAAAATGTATTAATATTTTAATAATGTTTTATTAATGTATTAATACTTTAATATGTTACATAATACATTAATCTATTAACACTTTAATGTATACATTACAACAATAATGCAATAATGTTTTGTTAGTGTATTAATACTTTAATTACAATAATAGATTAATACATTAATCTATTAACACTTGGTTTATGCATTACAATAATTCATTAATGTTTTGTTAATGCACTAATATTTTAATAATGTTTTACTAAATAAGTTAGTGTCAATGCATTACTATTGTATTAATGTATTACTTTATTAGTGTTTAATACTTTATTAATGTATTAATACTTTATACTTTATTAATACTAGCAATGTACTAATTAATAATGTATCAATGTATAAATTAATTATTACATTATATTATTAATGTATCCATCAATTAATATTTTACTTATACATTAAAGTAAATTAATAATTTAATTTATACAATGTAAATTAAGGCTATGGGATGAAAGAGTGTGTCACCTTTGTGACACTAAGAAGGTTGAAGGTTAAAAGCACTTTCTCTTAAATTATTAGATTATTAATAAAGTAAATTATTAATTTTATTTATATGTTATTATTATATTCTACATTAATGTAATACATTACATTAATAAATCATTAATTTATATACATTAATGTATTGCATTAATACATTATTATTATTATATATTACATTAATGTAATAATTAATTAATACATAATTTAATTATGTATTAAGTTAAGGCCCACATAATATGATGTATTTGATGTATTATTAATGTACTACTTTATTAGTGTATTAATTAATAATGTATTAACTAATTACTACATTACATTATTAATGTATTAAACAATTAATAATTTACATTATATCATAATGTAAATTATTAATTTTATTTATATATTATTATTCAATTCTACATTAATGTAATACATTACATTAATAGATCATTAATTTATATACATTAATGTATTGCATTAATACATTATTATTATTATATATTACATTAATGTAGTAATTAATTAATACATAATTTAATTATGTATTAAAATATTAATGGTCGTCTCCAAGGCATATCGACCATCAACTAGCAACAACCATTTTATAAAAGTGGTTGATATACGTCGATCGACGCCATTTTTCACCTTTTTAAATTAATGGCATCGATCGGCGTATATCAACCACTTTTATAAATTGGTTGTTGCTAGTATATTAGGATTGGTGTTATCGTCCACAGGTCGAGCGATCGGGTCCTGCGTTTGCCTCAGTTAGAGCTTCTGAAATTCTTGAATCGGAACGTGCTGCTGAGGCGGTCGTTCCGATGTGTATTGTTCTTGCTTCTGGATATTTGTGTTTTCTATCCGATCTATAGTCTTCCATCCGAGTTTACTATCCTGTTCGAAACCCCGACCGAGATTTACACTCGTCTCTCCCTGATCAGAGCCTTGCGACACCGCTGATGTGTTTATTCGTGTAGGAGCCGAGGCGATGTAATCAATAGATGAATATCTGATGATCGAAGAATTCGGAGCCGACTGAACTGTCTTGCTTACGTGTTGTCTTTCAGCCATTCAGTGAATTAGCAATATTGTCACATTAATGAAAACACACGTTAGATATCAATATTGAAGAAGAATATTAATAATATACATGTATGCAATTGAGTAAAATGCACTTCATGTACTGCTTTGCATGAAGACTTTGCGTGAAGCCTAATCAATGAATAAGTCAAATCAAAGCCAGCACGAAGCATAATCAATGAATATGTAAAATCAAAGCATGAACGAAGTCAGAGGAGATGGAAAAGGAGTGGAGAAAACTGGTGTCAGAGGAAACGAAAAAGGGGTGGAGTAAAACGGTGGAGTGTAAATGTAAAAAGCTTGATCGTTGTTGGAGTGGCAATTTCGAATGATGTTATGGGTGGACACTAATGGTGGTTTCTCAAAACCTGTCAACCAATGGACAGGTTTTGGGAAAAACCTATCAGTATATATGCCTTCGACATAATTATTTCAGTATAAAGAAAAAAATATTTTGCTTGAGAAATTAGTTATACTAGTGTAAATTTATCTTAAACTTAGATTTATTAAGTAGTGAGGGATTCAATTTCTTAAGTTGTAAATTTTTTATGGAGGCGGGAATAGGCGATTTCAAATTTTATAGAATGACGCTCTAGTTGCAGGTTCCATGGCGGATGCTTGGGTGCTGGTGGTGGAATCTGGTGGTGATATTTGTACAGCATACCTCTAGAACTTGTCGTGATCCTTTTATTAAGACAATGGGGATCGGGATCGAAGGCTATTACTTTCTTATGTGCAGCTCACAAGTTATAGGTTTCATGGCAGTTTCGGTAGCACAGGGGTTGGCTTATGGACATCTTTTTTTCTGAACAAATCGAGTAATTGTTAGACTCTTGTTAGGACTGAACCAAAAGGAGTGAGGGTTGGCATTTTCTTGTTTCTTTGGGAAGGCAAGAGACTAGATAGGGAGTTTCTTGGAGATTTCGTCGTGGGTGTTGGGAGGAGTTATCTAGATTTTCGGTTCTACTGCAGTTTCCATCTACCCCCTAGTTCATTACTAACTAAGCCTGGAGTTATTGTTTCAAGTCTACGAAATGGCATTCTGTCTACAACTCTGTATGTAACGCCCCATATTTTGGCTATAGGCAATTATAACTTCTATTTTTCTCATTATAGTAATTCATTGCTTGGTAACTATTTGGACTTAGTGAAACTGATATAGACATGTGAAAGGTGTACGTCTAGACTTATTTGTGAGTTGCACAATAATATATTTTGTTGTTATATGTTCATGATGATGATGATGATTATGTGATTTGGTTAAACATGTAAATTTAAATGTGGAATTTTGATACATGGATACGAGTTTAAGTTATGTTGTGAATGCGCAAGATATGCAAGGCATGATAAAAATAAACATACATTTCTTGATTGAACGTCAATACAGATATGGATTCTTATATGAAATTATGATGTATATACATGGATATGTATTATTGGGGAACTAACCTAAAGGTTGATGAGCTATGTGATATCCAAATGACTTCAATGATGAAGTAACATGGATGTCATAGACATCAAGATGATAGTGTATGTTATAAGTTATGATTATTATTTAATTTATGATTCAAAATATTGCTATGATTTGTGGTAAGTGTGGTTTTGACAGGAAACACAACTTTCCCAGAGTGGTTGTTTGATGACATGACTCTAAGAATAGTAGTTGCACAATATGGAGTGATGTAGGGTGTTGACCCTAGTTCTATAAGGAGGCGTGGAGGTATTGCCCACCGTTTATCCTCCGAAACCTAGAGTCGTGAGAGGGTCGTGTGAAGTCACACTCCCCTAGACGTGTGATGGCGACTGCTAGTTGCCTGTTGGGAAGCTTGGTCGAGATGTATGACACTTCCACTTATGGGTTCTATCTGGAGTTAGGTCAATATAGTTGATGCTCCATCTTAGTCCAACAGAGGAAAGGATAGGCTGGAAGATGGAAGTAGGTTAGGAAGGAAGGATGCTTTGATGTTAGTTGAGAATGTTGATTGGGGATTAGGGATGCCACTATTGTTTACTCACTTAGTTCCTACCATGTTTAAAACCCTCTTTGATTTCCTATTAATATTTTAAGTGTGATAATGAGTTATTCATGAATTGGTGTAATTTTGTTCGTTAAGATTATTAAATGATG
>ML814119.1:136027-147224 GCA_009831015.1 Picea engelmannii | reverse complement strand
CTATAATTCCAATTGATCTTGTGGTGGATATCGATTCTAAGATACTTGTATGAAGGCACTTCCTCCAAGATATTGTTGTCATAAACAAAAGTATCGTAAGTGATCCTCTTGGATTAAACTATCATAACCTTTGTTTTGTCAATGTTCACAGTCATGCCCATGCTAGAGCGGAAGTCCTTGGGGGTTATTAGTTGCTTACATAGGTCATAGGGACTCTTCGCCATAAGAACAATATAATCAACATAAAGAAGGAGGATGATGACTATACTAGTGAGAGTCGGGCAACACAGCCTGCGTCCTCCAAACAATCTTCTAACTTATCAATATAAATGCCGAAAAAGGTTATTTATTTATTTTTATTTAATTTAAAAATTAATAAAATTATGTATATTTTAATTTTTCATTATTTTATTAAATTAATATTTATTTTAATTTTTTATATAAATTTGTTTCTTATATTTTTCTTATATTTATATTTCAAATTTCATAAATTTCATAAATTGAATTTATGAATTTATTTTTAAAAAATCATTAATAATTTATATTTAAATTTTTGTTTATTCATAAATTAATAAAAATACATTTAAACGTGAACTAAGTTAAATTATATTTATGTTTAATATGAAAGAGTGATTAAAGTGTTATTTCATTATAATAAAATAATAAGATAGAATGATGAATATGAGGGTGGGATAGAGAGTAATATTAGAGAAAACATAATATGTTTTCTCTAATATTACCCCCCACCCTCATCCCCCATTAATACACACATTCACCCCATTGTCATTGGAATATCCACCCTCATCCTCACTCTTAACTTTCATCCCCACCCTCATCCTTACTCTTAACTTTCATCCCCTCCCTCATCTTCACGCCCTTTCCTTTCATACCCACCATTATTCTTACCTTTCATCCCCACCTTCACTCTCTTCTCATTGTATACAATGAGAAATGGAATGAAAATGCTTACCTTTCATCCCCACCCTCACTCTCTTCTCATTATATGGAAAATGGAATGAAAATGTGTATTTGTGAAGATAAATGAAATAAAAATGTTTTCGGTGATTTAATGATAGTTCTTAACTGGGCAAGGAAATCATAGAAGTGTCATAATTTGCAACTCCCTTCCCTTCTTGAAGAAGTTCATAGGATTATGGATTCTTATGATATGGTTTTTGTCTGACATGTATACAAGGAGATTCATATCGAAGCAGAAATTCAGAAGACTTGACAAAGAATTTATATGGTACTGAGCTAATCAAGTTTTGCATTTCTCAAGATCTAATCATTTGTAATGTTATAATGAAGTGGCCGAAATATAACCAGATGAGTTGTATCCATGGGTTGGGTAGTAGCGTTGTGGACAATGTGATATCAAATATCCTTGTTTACAACCAAATAGTAATTTTTTACCTTTTAAACGACCATGAGTCTGACTCTAATCATAGACCTTTAACCCTAATGCTAAACTTTACCATGCAGAAAAAACCCCTTGAAGATAACTCGGGTAACCAAAGGCATCTACTTTTTGACAAAAAAAAAGCTCATCTCTTTTTAAAGGACTTAAACACCGAATTAAATCTTCTATCATATAATAACAATATTGAAGACATCTATCATAATTTTACAACAATCCTCTCTACCTCCATAAAAAAATTCTTTATCAAAGTGTTGTGTAAAAATAAGAATAGAATTGTCAACCCTTGGTATGTTAATGAGTCTAAACTTGCTACAAAAGCCATTAGGGATGTCTGTAATGAGTATTTGAAATATGATAACATTAATAGATACAAATCTCTAATTAAAAAAAAAAAAAGGCACTACACAAATAGAAAGCAAGAGAATCTTTTGCACCTTTCTAAGCTAGATCCAAAGAAACTTTGGAGGCAAATTCTGAATCGTAAAACTAAAGAAAATGCTATGATTCCCCTTATAAACTGGAATTCCTACCTTAAAAATCTTTACGAATCTCTTAATGTCCTAGACAAAAATCCAAGAGTTTCTACAGAAGATGATGTTTTTTTTATATAGAAGACAAAGTTTGGGGTTAAGCGACTTGCAAACAGTAAAGCTAAGGACATCGAGGGATACCAAGCTAAAATATTAAAAATTGGAGGGCCTATTTTGATCCTTCAAATACACAACCTCTTCAATTTAGCAATCAAGTAAGGATTCCCTAAACCTTGGACTCAAATACTCATTTTACCTATTTTTAAAAGTGGGAATAAAAGAAATACTTCTAATTATATGACCATTATGATTAGCCCCATTTTATCCAAGCTATATGGGAGTATTTTGGAAAAGAAGATAAGCATATGGATAGAAAGCCATGGAAAAAGAGCTAAAGGACAAGCTGATTTTAGAGGTTATCATTCAACTGTGGACCACCTAATCACGCTTAGGATCTTTGCAGAGGAGTGTCGCAACAATAAAACCGATCTCCTTTTTTGTTTCGTTGAATTTAGGTTCAATCTTTTGACACTATGCCTAGGACCAGCCTTTGGAATAGGTTAGAAGAGCTAAAATTTCCTTTCGGTCTGGGAGTTGCTACGGTAAGGTTGTATGATAACGTTATTTCCAATTTTACTACCATTAAGGGTTGGTCAGAAGAAATTAACTACAATATAGGAGTCAATCAAGGTTATCCTCTATCCCCTATCATTTTAGGAATTTACATTAACAAATTAAAAGATTGTTTGGAAGTCGCAGGTTGTGTTGGACCAACTCTTGCTAGTATAGTAATCATTTTTTTTTCTCTATGCCAATGATATTGTTCTTATGGCAAGGAATCCCTATGACCATAGTAAGCAGCTTATAATCCTCAAAGACTTCTGCTCTAGTACATGCATGACTGTGAACACTAACAAAAAAAAAGTTATGATCATTAAATCCAACAAAATAACCTGAGATAATTATATAATAATAAAATTAAAAAAATAATAATAACCAATTATATTATATTAAAGAAAAATGTACATTAATAAATTTTTTATTTTGGTATGAGAATCAAAGATAGTGTAAAAAAATCCAACATATCATTATTATATTGATTTTTTCCCTTTAAAAATGATACTACAAACCCAAAAAATCTCAATGCCAATTCCAACTTGCACATTGACTGGTGATAGATCAACCAGCATTGGATCAGGATCTGAATAAACCGGATGTGATTAGTCGACATCTAGGTGCCAAACGACTCCGTCGATAAGAGCTCTTGGGAGTCATCAACCTGTTATCCCAATCTCAATGCCAAATTTTCATAGATATGATATTTTAAAGAGTTTTCATGATTTCTTCTCTCATATCTATATATAGATATGATATTTTAAAGAGATTTCATGATTTCTTACTACAAGCCAAAAACTCTCAATGCCAAATTTTCATAGATATGATATTTTCAAGAGTTTTCATGATTTATATATATATAATTTTATTTAACATAATATTTTAAAAATTAAGTCCTCGGGGTGTAGGATAGTTGATGATGGAGTGTGTTGTTAAGGTATTTTGTTATTTGAAGTTATCAGTTTAAAAACCTTGACTAGCTTTGTGTGTCGCGTGAGAGGCCTCATTGGCATGTCTGGGGTTATAATGGTAGCAGTTGGATAACACAACCACTTGTCATGCAAGTGCATACCCAACTATATATATATATATATATATATATATATATATGTATGTATATACCTATACGTATATGTATATGTATATGTATGTGTTGTCTAAACGTTTTTTGGTGTTTTGGCCAGAATCTGATGATTTAAATCTGGACAAAATCTCTATTTTTTGTTGTTTAAATTGTATTTATGAATGCATAAATGGATTCAGCATGCTGAAAAACCCCTGGGGCACTCCGATTATACAAACTTAGCCATTGAAATCTTTAGATTCAACCATTCTTCATCGGATTAGGACAAAATCAAATGGAAAAAATCACCTAAAAACCACCAAAAGGTAAAACGTTTAAACGACTCTTATATATATATATATATATATATATATATATATATATTGCTAAATTTAATACTTTATGATTTTTTATTTTCTTTTATTAATGAAAAAGTATGTTGATAGAATTTAAATATTTGAATGTGCAAGTTTATTTGATAAAGATAAAAAATAAATTCGAGAGTAATATATTTGAAATGGCACCACATTATCTACCACCATGAATGAAGTGCAGAGAGTGCATATGGCATATAGATTTAGGTGGTATCATGGGCTCTATCAACTAGAAATGCAAAGGATGTAAAATGTTGTAAGTAGTAGGCATCGATGAACTAGGTATATGCATTGCCCATACTAATGATTGAAAATTTATTGCATAAATAGTCTTCATTTTTCTTCAACAAACAACTTCAAAGATGTTGTGTTACAACAAATTCAGTAGAATTAATCATCAATATTTTGGATTTACAAAGGGCCTATACAAGTCAAATTTATCAACATGTAACTACCTTAAACATCTAATAGATGAATTTCATTATCAACCTGTAACTATCTTAAACATTTCACAGATGGATTTCTCCATGAAAGAGCAAGGCAAACTAAATCCTCTACATTCCTAGGTTGTATCCTTAAGATAGAAAGTCTAAGATCTTTTTATCTCTATATATATTAATTAATTACACCACCTTTTACTCTAGTGTTTGGAAGGGCTAATGATAGTTKCTTAAAATAGTCCTCAGGTTGTAGCTTGATCTTTGATTTTTATAGAAATTATTTTACAATAAATAGTTGTATAAAATAGTCCTAAGGTTGTAGATTGATCTTTGATTTTTATAGAAGTTATTTTACAATAAAAAAAAACTAACTAACGGTGTTAAAATACATAACTGGTGGTGTTTTTCTGTCACATCATTGGCGGTGTTTGGATATTGTATTCATTGTGGGGTGTAGGTTGGTTAACCTGCAACCTATGTMTTGCATATTACATTTTGAAAATGATKGATATTATATTCATTGTGAAATGTAGGTTGGTTAACCTRCAACCTATGCCTTGCATGCTAGATTTTGAAAATGACACAYTGTTTTATGACTTAATTTTTTTTATTTAATACAACATTAACTTATTCCTTAAACCACAAATTAATTTTCCAYAAAACTCAATCTCATTCTAGATTTACTCACCCACAAAATTCARAATCAAAAGAGGAAGAGGAAATTGTAACYTCCCCAGAATCACGATCATATTTAAAAGGAATTTCCACCGAAAAAAATGAAACTTTCCACTTAATAACTTGCTCCTTTGATAGCTCGTTGATAGAGTATGAGTTAACTTTGAAAAATGCTCTTTCATTGATTCATGAATCACAATTCAAATATTTATGCAATAGTTCATCTTGCACTGAGATGGAGCAAACATGTAATATTTGACTATAACCATCAATACTAGAGATGGAAAATGTGGTATCATAATTATGGAAAGCAATGCAAGATCTGGAGGCCATGCAACCGTGAAACTGCCATGAGTAATTTACAACCAACACATGGCAGTAATGGCCTCAGCAACAAACACCCAATGTCCTCCGTCGAATCCAACATTTTCTCCTTCCCTATCCCACCATCCTTTTGTTACCTTAGGAGGGAGGCCTGCACTCCCCCAAAACTCTCACCAATCCCAATCCGAATGTTCAATATGCTGGTAGTCTTTCATTTCCTTAAGATCTTGAGTTTGATTTTTCCTTACAAAATCTTGTTGCATAAAAAAGAGCAAGATATGGCTACAGTTGTGGCAATAGGGATTGTGTGGAGGTGCATGTTGGTGGCGTTGATGTTATACACAGTTATCTCCACCACAACTTGTAAGTCCAGACGCTTTTCTTCTTCTGTCAGAGGTGGACTTCTCTCACAGGAATATAATCCTGTGAATACATTTTGTGGCATGGAGATTGATGATTTGTCTCACGATCAATATCAGTAGATAGTGGATCTCTCTTTTTTCATGGATGCAACAGTTGGATCAATACTACTTCTAGCAAATCCTTATTCCTTGACATAAAAATATCCAAATCCTTTTTCATGGTATATTGGGTTCTCAAATTATCATTCTCTTGTTTCTAAACTGAGGAGACCGACTGATGGTGTTTGATTTCTCTATACTTTGTCTCAATTACAAAACCTCTTCCTCTTGTTGTAATAGAAGGTCGATTTTCCAGTAGTATGCATTTGTCTAGATTCACCAATGCTCACCAATGTATTCATCATGTATAGAAATTAAGTCACGGGATGGAAAAAGTAACTATGGACTATATATTTTCAGTGAAGTCATACAATAAATATATAATACCTTAATGGTATAATTATTTATCCAAATTATGTTAATCATGTTTTGTTGATATCTAAAATGATTAGTTAACAGTTTCATTTCAGAAACTTCAACAACAAGCTCCAAGTGTTTCTTCTAGCACTTTGGATGCCCTAGTGGTATCCCTGATAGACTGTATCAAATGAAAGCATGACTCACCCACAAGTGGCGACCCTTGATTTAGATAAGGACCAACCAACATGAGCTTAAAAATAGTTTATCCCATATTCATCAATTTAAGTTGATCTTGTGTTCCTTCACCCGGTATCCCTCTCGAGTCAATAGTCACAGTAGCATCTTGTTCCAATAGGTAAACCTCGATGGTTGTTGATCCAACCATGAGCTATGCCTTTGAATCTGCAACTTACTTTGTTGAAAATATTATTGATTATTTATTTGCATCTTCATTGTTCATGAATTGATGAGTTCTTGAATCAAAGTGGAAGAAAAGGTGACATATTTCCCCAAGTGTTGTTTGACACTAGTCTGAGCGAAGCCACCGCATAGGCAGTTCCCAAAATACATTGGGGTTAAGGGTGGTTTTACTCGTCTTCTCGGGTTGGTAGGCACTGCAATATCAATGAGCTCATTGTTAGGATATTTAGACACTTAGGAGTTAGTTAATATCTACTTGGTCTAATGTGTCGTTGGGTAAAAGTGTGTTTCTTAGTGTGTTTCTTTAGTATGCATTAGTATGCATTTGTAGTTAGGAAATCCGATGGTCACGATATGTTCCCGACATAGAGTGATCTGACAGTTCATACTCTCCTTGATATTAACGACCATTGATCCGTGGCTTAACACCCGATTGGTCCATGATCTCTATTTAAATATAATGGAGGGTCATTTGTCGATGATCGATTGTGAGAAAATCTATTGTAAAATCTCTCTATAATCTTTTTCTTTTGCATTAATAAACTACTCCTAGTGGTTGCGTTGGTTGGGGTTGTGGATGTTTCCTCATAGGGTTTTACCACGTGCAAACATCGGTAAGTTTATTTTTGATGTGAGTGGTTATTGAAGGTGTTCGCCCTCTGTTGTAATACATGTGTTGTCAAACATTGTTTCAGAGCCTATTTGAAGACCTGCTCCTGGTGTAGATCGAGATCGTGAAGTCGAGTTTACTCATATCCATTTTTTGTCATTTCCATACATTTATGGACTGAGAGGACTATTCCATTGCATCCGTAGCACTCGTTTCATTCAGGAACATTTTTGGTTTCACTCAAAAGGGTTTCTGTTTGCCCAATATACGACCATTACAGTCAGATCCATAGGTATAAAGCTTGAATACGCATTTTTTAAATTTTTGCAAAATAGTATTTTGGTTTTATTTCGGTTTTGTATTATTTATTTCCGAGTTGCTACTCTTTTAGATCTGCGTATTCTCTTTTCCCCCGCCCAGTGTGATCTCGACTAATCATAAACAAATAGGAAAATGTGCATCTTCCGGGTAAGTTAACCGAGAATTAACCCTTGTTGTCATCGAGAAGCAACAATTTTTTCTTGTGTGAAAAGAGTTTTTTTTTAGCATGCTCTCCAAGGTCTTCTTCCACAACAAAAACAACCCCAATCCTCCTTCTAAACATTACAATATGTTTTTCTATACCATTTGGTTAAAAGTTTCCTTATTAAGTAAAAGATCTTGAGTTCAAGTCTCTCTTTTGTTACCTTTTTTGAAAAAGTTCATGCTAAAATTGTAAAGTGTATTTCACTTAAAGTATAAAAGTGAATCACTATAAGTAGCTTTAATATTTTATTTTAGAGTTATTTATTTTGCATGAAGTTTTTTTGTTATAAAGTAACTTCATTGTAAAAGTGATCTTCACTTCTCTTTATAAAAGTGGGTCACTTCATAAAGCAACTTACACTATCACGTGGTCATTTGGTTACCGTTTATGCCTTTTTTTTAAAAGGGCATAACTGTCACATCCAAAGTCTTTTTTTAGTGTCGTTTTTTTTAAAACCGCATAAATTTTCGAGCTTTTTCCATCCAGATCATCAGCTTTAGTTTTTAAATCCATATTATCTGCATATTTAATATGTCTTCTACAAGTAATGTTTTGCTTACAAGCACCAACTACTTCCAATGGAAATCTCATATGGAAGATTTATTAAGAAGTAAAGGCTTGTACCGGATTACCTTGGGAAAGGAAAAATAACCCACTGATGATGATAAGAAATCTGAATGGGCTAATATGAGTGATGAAGCATGTGGACTAATCAGAATGTCCATCTCTCATGATTTAAGGTTCCACCTTAAAGAAATTGATGACCTCGAAGAAGCTTGGGAAAATATTGAATCTGTGTTTCGTAAAATCAATATTATTCGAGAACAACAGTTAGAAAATCAAGTACTGACCTTGAGTCCAAATGATTTTTCTTGCCTTGGAGACTATCTATCTAAGTTTAAAACACTCGGAATTTTATGTGTAGAATGTAAGATAACAATGGAGGAAGAGCGTTGCATCTATCTTATTCTTTCTAAGCTAGGTAGTGCATATTCTGTGTTTGTATCTACCTTTTATGCCATGAGAGAGGCTCTAGGGAAAGCTTATCAAAAACCCACTCTTGAGTCCTTTTTTGGTGCTTTGATTAGAGAGGAAGATAAGCTTGTACAACTTGGAGTGATCAACACTACAGGTACCTCCAACAAAGCCTTAGTTTCCTAGCAGAAAGATAAATCACTCATTCAGGTGAAGGTAAAACCGTAGAGTTTTCACCTCACCAAGTTGTAATCAATGATCTAAAAGATCATAAGCATGTTCTTGCAACTGGAATTGCTAATGATATTACCAGGTTGTACAAGTTTGATAACTTTGGGTCATCATCTTTTTCATCAGTTTTTGTTGCTCATAGCGATGACTTGAGCAAACTTTGGCATGAGCGGTTTGGTCATCTAAACTATTGCTCATTGAAGAAACTATGTAATCAACAGATGGTGATTGGTCTTCCTCTTGTTTAATGCAGAGATGGTGTTTGTGCCAGTTGTATTCTCGACAAACATCATCAGGACAGTTTTGACAAACGTGCCTCTTGTCACGCTTCGGGCCCTTTGCATCTTGTTCACAGTGATTTGTGTGGTCCATTTTTTTCTCCTTATTTTTCTGGGTGCAAGTATTTCTTAACTTTCATTGATGATTTTTATAGGGGTACTTAGGTTTACTTCTTAAAACTTAAGAGAGAATTTTTTGGCCTACAAGGCTCTTGTAGAAAAGCAATTTGGACATCAAATTCAAAAGCTAAGAACATAAAATTGAGGCAAATATGTGAACAATAATTTCACAAATTACTGCACTACACAGAGCATCCAAATGCAACAAAATGTTCCATATACACCACAACAAAATGGTGTTGCTGAGAGAAAGAACCGCACATTAAAAGAAATGGCTAATTGTATGATCCAATCTAAGGGATTAAGTCTAAAGAATTGGGCAGAAGCAATCAACTATGAAAATTACACAGTCAATTGTACTCCCACAAAGGCTCTTAAAAATATAACACCGGAAGAAGATTGCACTAAAATTAAACCAGACATAAGCCACTTTCGTGTATTTGGCAGTATAACATTGGTTCACATTCCTGATGAGAAAAGGAAAGCATTGCAGCCTAAAAGTGAGAAGTGTATATTTGTTGGTTATTCTGAAGATGTCAAAGGTTATAGAATTCTTCAACCACATTGTAATGAAATTAATATTAGAAGAGATGTTAAATTTGATGAAAATATATTGGTCTGCGAACCTAATTCGACAGTTGTACCTTCTTTGCCCTGTGAGCCATATTCGTCATTTGTGCCTTCTTTTGTTCCTATTCTAGTTTCATCTTCACATGATGACAGTGAGGATGAAAATCCACCTCCGCCTTCTCACCTTCCTCCAGATGAGTCCTTTGAACCTGAACCAATACCAATTCCACAACTTCCTAGATGGGTATGTTCAACATGAGAAGCAGCTGGTGGTCTTGTCGGTGATCCTTCAGACCAGTGTCGAAAACGTTCATGGTTCCAGCAAGCCTCTTCTCTTTTGGCTCAAGTTTCAAAGACTCATGATCCAGATACATTTGCAGAAGCTTTAGGTCATCCATACTGGGATACAACAATGAATTAAGAGTATCATTCTTTAATGGAAAACGATACTTGGTATCTTGTACCTCTTCCAAAAGGAAGAAAACTTGTCATATGTAAATGGGTCTACAAAACTAAGTATGCATCATATGGAAGTGTTGAAAGACACAAGGCTTAGTTAGTTGCCAAAGGAATTTCCCAAGTTGAAGGAATTGACTATAATGAAACCTTTTCCCCTGTAGCCAAAATGAATTCCATGCGCCTTGTTATTTCCCTTGTTGCCTCGCATAAATGGGAGGTCCATCGGATGGATGTTAAATCCGCCTTCTTGCATGGTGATTTGAAAGAAGAAATATACATGGAACAAGCTCCTGGATATGTCCAGAATGACTCTAGCCTTGTTTTTCGCCTTAAGAAATATCTTTATGGTCTTAAGCAAGCTCCCTAAGCTTGGTATGCCAAAATGGACAGCTTTATTATTGACACCGAATTCTCTAGATGTCATTCTGATCCTAATGTCTATACCAATAAAGTAGGAATCTATATCATAATCCTTGTCCTTTATGTTGATGACCTTATCCTTACTGGTAGTGACTCAAAACTTTTAAACCATGTGAAAACCAGTCGTAAGAAGAAATTTGAAATGACAGATTTAGGTTTTTTTCACTATTTCCTTGGCCTCCAAGTTTTGCAAACCAATGAAGGAATTTTTATTTCCCAGTCTAAGTATTCTTGTGACCTTCTTCGTCGCTTTCACATGGATGATTGTAAACCAACCCCTTCTCCCTTCCAGTCTAGAGTCAAGCTTACTGCCACATGTACTTCTC
>ML814119.1:98159-109334 GCA_009831015.1 Picea engelmannii | reverse complement strand
ATTTAGAATTGATAATATTTGTAATATTATCGATATTCTGCATGATCGCTTAATCTTGTATTCTCCGATGATTTACCCAAGATTTGGCATCTTTATGCCATCCTCGCTTGAGTCACTTGTGGTTTTGGCTAGAGTTTGAAGCAATTTTGGGGAGCCTCTTGCCATCTATTTTGTTTATCTTGTTCTTGTACGTTAGGTACCTAATTATATCAATGCTCTCAATGGGGGGAAGCCTAGCTTCTATGAAGAGGATAGGATAGGGTGTATTGCTCTTAATTTTGAGATTATAAGTTATCAAATTCTTTTGGATTTGTTCTATATTTCTCTAGGATTCTCTAGATATATTGCAACCCCAAACTTCACATCCATATAAGATAACTGGAGTGGCGAGAGTGTGAAAGATGAGTTTTTTTATGCCAAAGCCAAAGGTCGGCTAATTTACAATTGTTTTCGAGCCCATAATAAGCTTTCCACCCTCCATTTATCCCTTTTTCAACACTATAATTCCAATTGAGCTTGTGGTGGATATCGATTCTAAGATACTTGTATGAAGGCACTTCCTCCAAGCTATTGTTGTCATAAACAAAAGTATCGTAGGTGATCCTCTTGGATTAAACTATCATAACCTTTTTTTTGTCAATGTTCACAGTCATGCCCATGCTAGAGCGGAAGTCCTTGAGGGTTATTAATTGCTTACTTAGGTCATAGGGACTCTTCGCCATAAGAACAATATAAACAACATAAAGAAGGAGGATGATGAATATGCTAGCAAGAGTCGAGAAACACAACCCGTGTCCTCCAAACAATCTTCTAACTTATCAATATAAATGCCAAAAAAGGTTATTTATTTATTTTAATTTTATTTAAAAATTAATAAAATTATGTATATTTTAATTTTTCATTATTTTATTAAATTAATATTTATTTTAATTTTGTATATAAATTTGTTACTTATATTTTTCTTATATTTATATTTCAAAATTCATAAATTAAATTTATGAGTTTATTTTAAAAAATTATTAATAATTTATATTTAAATTTTCATTTATTCATAAATTAATAAAAATACATTTAAACATGAACTAAGTTCAATTATATTTATGTTTAATATGAAAGAGTGATTAAAGTGTTATTTCATTATAATAAAATAATAAGATAGAATGATGAATATGAGGGTGGGATAGAGAGTAATATTTGAGAAAACATAATATGTTTTCTCTAATATTACCCCTCACCCCAGCCTCATATGGAGGGTAATATTAGAGAAAACATAATATGTTTTCTCTAATATTACCCCCCACCCTCATCCACCATTAATACACACATTCACCAAATTGTCATTGGAATATCCATTGTCATTGTCATTAGAATATCCACCCTCATCCTCACTCTTAACTTTCATCCCCACCCTCATCCTTACTCTTAACTTTCATCCCCTCCCTCATCTTCACGCCCTTTCCTTTCATACCCACCATCATTCTTACCTTTCATCCCCACCTTCACTCTCTTCTCATTGTATACAATGAGAAATGGAATGAAAATGCTTACCTTTCATCCCCACCCTCACTCTCTTCTTATTATATGGAAAATGGTATGAAAATGTGTATTTGTGAAGATAAATGAAATAAAAATGTTTTTGGTGATTTAATGATAGTTCTTAACTGGGCAAGGAAATCATAGAAGTGTCATAATTTGCAACTCTTTTTCCTTCTTGAAGAAGTTCATAGGATTATGGATTCTTATGATATGGTTTTTGTCTGACATGTATACAGGGAAATTCATATAGAAGCAGATTCTCTTTCTAAGGCAGACCTTGAGCTGGATAAGGGAAACTGGCAGATAAATGAATTTAGCCCGGAGGAATTTTTAAATTTTATCACAGACCTTTTATGGACAAAGAGCCTCCACATACTTAACGTTTTTTCTCCACAGGTTTTAAAAAAGTGCTACATTTTAGATTTCTCTGGAAGAAATGTGCAATTACCTCTTCAAGACAACAGTCTTTGGCTTATATTTTTCTACAGAATTATGAACTTTCATTTTACTCTTATCCTCTGAATATACTGTATGATTTCCACTGTATTACTCTGGTCATGGAAATGAGTCCATTTTTTCTTGGGATGTTGTGCTTCGCACTTTTTTTTTGGGTATGTAATCTCACTTTTTTAAACTACAAGCTACAATGAAAGCATGGTGACTCCATGCTTACATAGAATGTAAATTTATTTTCTCGAAATAAAATTTAAGTTTTTTTCTAAGTTAAAATAAATAAATGAAAATATGTATTTTTGAAGATAGAAAATAAAAATGTACATTCATAGTAATTGTGCAACCTTACCCTCACTCTCTACCTTTATAAAATTTAATCTTACACGTTTGCTTTTTAAACTTAATGTATAACATTTTTTAATTTATATATATATATATATTTATTTATTTATTTATATATTTATTTATCGTAACTTATATATCCCACTTTAAAGTAAGAAGGAGAGTGGAGGTGACGCCCTTTTCCTTACTCTCATATCCACTTCACCACACATTTACTAAGTATTTTTTTAAATATTATTAAATATATTTTTAAATTATATATATATATATATATATATATATATATATATTAAATTTCCTTTAGCTTATCATCTAATCATTTCTTACATAGAATTTAAATATAAATCTTTAAAAAAACACAACTTTCACCTTATTAAAAAAGTCAAAAGAGCATTCATAGTCATATTCATATCTCTCGTATCTTCTTAATGGTATTTTTTTATTTATCTTCTGCTTAGAGAAGGAATCATGAAAACTCTTTAAAATATCACATCTATGAAAATTTGCCATTGATAATTTTTGGTTTGTAAGACCAATGTAAAAGTAAAAAAATCAATATAATAACGATATGTTCGGACTTTTTAAACTGGATCTCTCGCTTCTCATACCAAAATAAAAACATTATTTTTCTTTAATATAATATAATTGGTTCCGTTTTATTTATTTTTTAAATAATTAAATAAAACCATAATTTAGTTCTGGTTAAAGGAAGAGAATACTTTTCTTTTAAGAGTTAGAAGTTTTTTTATTTTATACATAATAAAAATATTTCAATTCTTAAATGAAAAGTATACTCTTACCATAGTTTTCATTTAAGAGTTGAAATATTATATATATGTGAGATAATATCTCTCCTTGCATTTGTTTTTATAAAAAGATTTTCTTAATCAGTTTATTTGGGTGGAGATTTTAGATATCAATATTAAGATGTGTATAATAATTTGTTATTTTGGGTTTATTAATTCTTCTTTTTATATAAAAAATATTCTAGATAAAAATTGTCTTTATAAAAGCTTAGAACAAGATATTTACAATATGAGAAATGAAGGTAGTATCTTCTTGCTAAGAAACTTTAATGCTAGAACTTCAACTAATCAAGTTATTATCTTAAGCAACAATTCCAATACTGATCCTCAGTGGCTAGATGAGGACCTTGTTTAACTAATATATATAAGAGAAATTTAGAAGACTTGACAAAGAATTTATATGGTACTGAGCTAATCAAGTTTTGCAGTTCTCAAGATCTAATCATTTGTAATGTTCTAATGAAGTGGCCAAAATCTAACCGGATGAGTTGTATCCATGGGTTGGGTAGTAGCATTGTGGACAATGTGATATTAAATATCCTTGTTTACAACCAAATAGTAATTTTTGACCTTTTAAATGACCATGAGTCTGACTTTGATCATAGACCTTTTACCCTAACGCTGAACTTTACCATGTAGAAAAAACTCCTTGAAGATAACTCGGGTAACCAAAGGCATCTACTTTTTGACAAAAATAAAGCTCATCTCTTTTTAAAGGACTTAAACACCGAATTAAATCTTCTATCATATAATAACAATATTGAAGACATCTATCATAATTTTACAACAATCCTCTCTACCTCCATAAAAAAAATTCTTTATCGAAGTGTTGTGTAAAAATAAGAATAGAATTGTCAACCCTTGGTATGTTAATGAGTCTAAACTTGCTACAAAAGCCATTAGGGATGTCTGTAATGAGTATTTGAAATATGATAACATTAATAGATACAAATCTCTCATTAAAAAAAAAAAGGCACTACATAAATAGAAAGCAAGAGAATCTTTTGCACCTTTCTAAGCTAGATCCAAAGAAACTTTGGAGGCAAATTCTGACTCATAAAACTAAAGAAAATGATATGATTCCCCTTACAAACTAGAATTCCTATCTTAAAAAACTTTACGAATCTCCTAATGTCCTAGACAAAAATCCAAGAGTTTCTACAGAAGATGATGTTTTTTTATATAGAAGACAAAGTTTGGGGTTAAGCAACTTGCAAACAGTAAAGCTAAGGACATTGAGGGATACCAAGCTAAAATATTAAAAATTGGAGGGCCTATTTTGATCCTTCAAATACACAACCTCTTCAATTTAGCAATCAAGCAAGGATTCCCTAAACCTTGGACTCAAATACTCATTGTACCTATTTTTAAAAGTGGGAATAAAAGCAATCCTTCTAATTATATGACCATTATGATTAGCCCCATTTTATCCAAGCTATATGGAAGTATTTTGGAAAAGAAGATAAACATATGGATAGAAAGCCATGGAAGAAGAGCTAAAGGACAGGCTGATTTTAGAGGTTATCATTCAACTGTGGACCGCCTAATCACGCTTAGGATCTTTGCAGAGGAGTGTCGCAACAATAAAAACCGATCTCCTTTTTTGTTTCGTTGAATTTAGGTTCAATCTTTTGACACTATGCCTAGGACCAGCCTTTGGAATAGGTTAGAAGAGCTAAAATTTCCCTTCAGTCTGGGAGTTGCTACGGTAAGGTTGTATGATAACGTTATTTCCAATTTTAGGAGCACTAAGGGTTGGTCAGAAGAATTTAACTACAATATAGGAGTCAATCAAGGTTATCCTCTATCCCCTGTCATTTTAGGAATTTACATTGACAAATTAAAAGATTGTTTGGAAGTCGCAGGTTGTGTTGGACCAACTCTTGCTAGTATAGTAATCATTTTTTTTCTCTATGCCAATGATATTGTTCTTATGGCAAGGAATCCCTATGACCATAGTAAGCAGCTTAGAATCCTCAAGGACTTCTGCTCTAGTACATGTATGACTGTGAACACTAACAAAAAAAAAAGTTATGATCATTAAATCCAACAAAATAACCTGAGATAATTATATAATAATAAAATTTTAAAAATAATAATAACCAATTATATTATATTAAAGAAAAATATACATTAATATTTTTTTTACTTTGGTATGAGAATCAAAGATAGTGTAAAAAAATCCAACATATCATTATTATATTGTTTTTTTCCCTTTAAAAATGATACTACAAACCCAAAAAATCTCAATGCCAATTCCAACTTGCACATTGACTGGTGATAGATCAACCGGCATGGGATCAGGATCTGAATAAACTGGATGTGATGAGTTGACATCGAGGTGCCAAACGACTCCGTCGATAAGAGCTCTTGGGAGTCATCAACCTATTATCCCAATCTCAATGCCAAATTTTCATAGATATAATATTTTAAAGAGTTTTCATGATTTCTTCTCTCATATCTATATATAGATATGATATTTTAAAGAGATTTCATGATTTCTTACTACAAGTCAAAAAATCTCAATGCCAAATTTTCATAGATATGATATTTTCAAGAGTTTTCATGATTTATATATATAATTTTATTTAACATAATATTTTAAAAATTAAGTCCTCGGGGTGTAGGATAGTTGATGATGGAGTGTGTTGTTAAGGTATTTTGTTATGTGAAGTTATCGGTTTAAAAACCTCGACTAGCTTTGCGTGTCGCGTGAGAGGCATCATTGGCATGCTTGGGGTTATAGTGGTAGCAGTCGGATAACATGACCACTTGTCATGCAAGTGCATACCCAGCTAGTTGTTGATTTCCCTAGTGAAAAATATATATATAGACGTTGTCTAAATGTTTTACCTTTTGGTGTTTTTGGCCGGAATCCGATGATTTAAATCTGGACAAAATCTCTATTTTTTGTTGTTTAAATTGTATTTATGAATGCATAAATGGATTCAGGATGTTGAAAAACCCTGGGGCACTCCGATTATACAAACTTAACCACTGAAATATTTAGATCCAACCATTCTTCATTGGATTTCGGACAATATCAAATGGAAAAAATCACCTAAAAACCACCAAAAGGTAAAACGTTTAAACTACTCTTATATATATATATATATATATATATAGCTAAATTTAATATTTCATGATTTTTTATTTTCTTTTATTAATGAAAAAGTATGTTGATAGAATTTAAATCTTTGAATGTGCAAGTTTATTTGTTAAAGCTAAAAAATAAATTCGAGAATAATATATTTGAAATGGACCACATTATCTACCACCATGAATGAAGTGTAGAGAGTGCATAGGGCATATAGATTTAGGTGGTATCATGGGCTTTATCAACTAGAAATGCAGAGGGTGTAAAATGTTGTAAGTAGTAGGCATCGATGAACTAGGTATATGCATTGCCCATACTGATGGTTGAAAATTTATTGCATAAATAATCTTCATTTTTCTTCAACAAACAACTTCAAAGATGTTGTGTTACAACAAAGTCAGTAGAATTAATCATCAATATTTTGGATTTACAAAGGGCCTGTACAAGTCAAATTTATCAACATGTAACTACCTTAAACATCTAACAGATGAATTTCATTATCAACCTGTAACTATCTTAAACATTTCACAGATGGATTTCTCCATGAAAGAGCAAGGCAAACTAAATCCTCTGCATTCCTATGTTGTATCCTTAAGATAGAAAGTGTAAGATCTTTTTATCTCTATATATATTAATTAATTACACCACCTTTTACTCTAGTGTTTGGAAGGGCTAATGATAGTTGTTTAAAATAGTCCTCAGGTTGTAGCTTGATCTTTGATTTTTATAGAAATTATTTTACAATAAATAGTTGTATAAAATAGTCCTAAGGTTGCAGATTGATCTTTGATTTTTATAGAAGTTATTTTACAATAAAAAAAAACTAACTCGCGGTGTTAAAATACATAACTGGTGGTGTTTTTCTGTCACATCATTGGCGGTGTTTGGATATTGTATTCATTGTGGGGTGTAGGTTGGTTAACCTGCAACCTATGTCTTGCATATTACATTTTGAAAATGATGGATATTATATTCATTGTGAAATGTAGGTTGGTTAACCTGCAACCTATGCCTTGCATGCTAGATTTTGAAAATGACACACTGTATTATGACTTCTTTTTTTTTTTTTTAATACAGCATTAACTTATTCCTTAAACCACAAATTAATTTTCCATAAAACTCAATCTCATTCTAGATTTACTCACCCACAAAATTCAGAATCAAAAGAGGAAATTGTAACTTCCCTAGAATCACAATCATATTTAAAAGGAATTTCCACCGAAAAAAATGAAACTTTCCACTTAATAACTTGCTCCTTTGATAGCCCGTTGATAAAGTATGAGTTAACTTTGAAAAATGCTCTTTCATTGATGCATGAATCACAATTCAAATATTTATGCAATAGTTCATCTTGCACTAAGATGGAGCAAACGTGTAATATTTGACTATAACCATCAATACTAGAGATGGAAAATGTGGTATCCTAATTATGGCAAGCAATGCAAGATCTGGAGGCCATGCAACTGTGAAATTTCCATGAGTAATTTACAACCAACACATGGCAGTAACGGCCTCGGAAACAAACACCCAGTGTCCTCCATCAAGTCCAACATTTTTTCCTTCCCTATCCCACCATATTTTTGTTACCTTAGGAGGGAGGCTTGCACTCCACCAAAACTCTCACCAACTCAAATCCCAATGTTTAGTACGCTGGTAGTCTTTCATTTCCTTAAGATCTTGAGTTTGATTTTTCCTCACAAAAGCATGTTGCAGAAAAAAGAGCAAGATATGGCTACAGTTGTGGCAATAGGGATCGTGTGGAGGTGCATGTTGTTGGCCTTGATGTTATACACAGTTATCTCCACCACAACTTGTAAGTCCAGATGATTTTCTTCTTCTGTCAAAGGTGGACTGCTCTCACAAGAATATAATCCTGTGAATAAATTTTGCGGCATGGAGATCGACGATTTGTCTCACGATCAATATCAATAGATGATGGATCTCTCTTTCGTCATGGATGCAACAGTTGGATCAATACTACTTCTAGCGGATCCTTAATCCTTGACATAAAAATATCCAAAGCCTTTTTCTTGGTATATTGGGTTCTCAAATTATCATTCTCTTGTTTCTAAACTGAGGAGACCAACTGGTGGTGTTTGATTTCTCTATACTTTGTCTCAATTACAAAACCTCTTCCTCTTGTTGTAATAGAAGGTCGATTTTCCAGTAGTATGCATTTCTCTAGATTCACCAATGCTCGCCAATGTATTCATCATGTATAGAAATTAAGTCACGGGATGGAAAAAGTAACTATGGACTATATATTTTCAGTGAAGTCATACAATAAATATATAATACCTTAATGGTATAATTATTTATTCAAATTATGTTAATCATGTTTTGTTGATATCTAAAATGATTAGTTAATAGTTTCATTTCAGAAACTTCAACAACAAGCTCCAAGTGTTTCTGCTAGCACTCTGGATGCCCTAGTGGTATCCCTGATAAATTGTATCAAATGAAAGCATGAATCACCCACTAGTGGCGACCCGCGATTTAGATAAGGACCAACCAACATGAGCTTAAACATAGTTTATCCCATATTCATCAATTTAAGTTGATCTTGTGTTCCTTCGCCCGGTATCCCTCCCGAGTCGATAGTCACAGTAGAAACTTGTTCCAAATTTTTAAACCTCGATGGTTGTTGATCCAACCACAAGCTATGCCTTTGAATATGCAACTTACTTTGTTGCAAATATTATTGATTATTTATTTGCATCTCCGTTGTGCATGAATTGATGAGTTCTTGAATCAAAGTGGAAGAAAAGGTGACATCTTTTCCCAAGTGTTGTTTGACACTAGTCTGAGTGAAGCCACCGCATAGTAAGTTCCCAAAATACATTGGGGTTAAGGGTGGTTTTACTCGTCTTCTGAGGTTGGTAGGCACTACAATATCAATGAGCTCATTGTTATGATATTTAGACACTTAGGAGTTAGTTAAGATCTACTTGGTCTAATGTGTCATTGGGTAAAAGTGTGTTTCTTTAGTATGCATTTGTAGTTAGGAAATCTGACGGTCACGATATGCTCCCGACATAGAGTGATCTGACAGTTCATACTCTCCTCGATCTTAACGACCATTGATCCATGGCTTAACAGTCGATTGGTCCATGATCTCTATTTAAATATAATGGAGGATCATTTGCCGATGATCGATTGTGAGAACTCTATTGTAAAATCTCTCTGTAATCTTTTTCTTTTGCATTAATAAACTACTCCAAGTGGCCGCATTGGCTGAGGCCGTGGATGTTTCCCCGTAGGATTTTACCACGTGAAAACATCAGTATGTTGATATTTGATCTAGTTATGTGAGTGGTTACCGAAGGTGTCTATCCTATGTTGTAATACATGTGTTGTCGAACATGGTATCAAAGCCTGTTTGAAGACCCGCTCTTATTGTAGATTGAGATCGTGAAGTCGAGTTGACTCATATCCATTTTATGTCATTTCCATACATTTATGGACTAAGAGAACTATTCCATTGCGTCCGTAGCACTCGTTTCATTCAGGAACACTTTTCGTTTCACTCGAAAAGGTTTCTATTTGCCCAATATAGGACCATTATAGTCAGATCCAGAGGTATAAAGCTTGAATACGCATTTTTTTAACTTTTGCAGAGTAGTATTTTGATTTTATTTCGGTTTTGTATTATTTATTTCCGGGTTGCTACTCTTTTAGATCTGCGTATTCTCTTTGACCAAACCCTATGCGATCTCGAAAAATAAAAAACAGATAGGAAAATGTGCATCTTCCGGGTAAGTTAATCGAGATCTAACCCTTGTTGTCATCGAGAAGCAAAAAAAATTTCTTGTGTGAAAAGAGTTTTTTTTTAGCACGCTCTCCAAGGTCGTCTTCCACAACAACAACAACCCCAATCCTCCTTCTGAACATTACAATATGTTTTTCTATACCATTTGGTTAAAAGTTTCCTTATTAAGTAAGAGGTCTCGAGTTCAAGTCTCTCTTTTGTTACCTTTTTTGAAAAAGTTCATGCTAAAATTGTAAAGTGTATTTCACTTCAAGTATAAAAGTATAAGAGTTATTTATTTTGCATGAAGCTTTTTTGTTATAAAGTAACTTCATTGTAAAGGTGATCTTCACTTCTGTTTATAAAAGTGGGTCACTTCATAAAACAACTTACACGATCACGTGGTCATTTGGTTACCGTTTATGCATTTTTTTTAAAAGGGCATAACTCTCACATCCGAAGTCTTTTTTCAGTGCCGTTTTTTTTAAAACTGCATAAATTTTCGATCTTTTTTCATCCAGATCATCAGTTTTAGTTTTTAAATCCATATTATCTGCATATTTAATATGAATTCTACAAGTAATGTTTTTCTTACCAGCACCAACTACTTCCAATGGAAATCTCATATGGAAGATTTATTAAGAAGTAAAGGCTTGTACCGGATTACCTTGGGAAAGGAAAAATAACCCATTGATGATGATAAGAAATCCAAATGGGCTAATATGAGTGATGAAGCAAGTGGACTAATCAGAATGTCCATCTCTCATGATTTAAGGTTCCACCTTAAAGAAATTGATGACCCCGAAGAAGCTTGGGAAAAGATTGAATCTGTGTTTGGTAAACTCAATATTATTCGAGAACAATAGTTAGAAAATCAAGTACTGACCTTGAGTCGAAATGATTTTTCTTACCTTGGAGACTATCTATCCAAGTTTAAAACACTCAGAATTTTATGTGAAGAATGTAAGATAACAATGGAGGAAGAGTGTTGCATCTATCTTATTCTTTCTAAGCTAGGTAGTGCATATTCTGTGTTTGTATATATCTTTTATGCCATGAGAGAGGCTCTAGGGAAAGCTTATCAAAAACCCACTCTTGAGTCCTTTTGTGTTGCTTTGATTAGAGAGGAAGATAAGCTTGTACAACTTGGAGTGATCAACACTACAGGTACCTCCAACAAAGCCTTAGTTTCC
>ML814119.1:56292-69577 GCA_009831015.1 Picea engelmannii | reverse complement strand
GAAGAACTCAAGGAGTTGGAACTTCCTTCAGGTTGGAGCTCGAGAATCAGGGGGTTGTATCCTCCTTCTGGTTGGAGCCAGAGAATTCAGGGAGTTGTGGCTTCCTTTAGGTTGGTGCCTCCTTCTAGTTGGTGCTTCCAATGAATGTATTATTTTGATATATAAGACAACATTTCGTGGTTTTCTCCCATTTGTGTTTCTACATATAGTGGTTAAAAGTGGTAATAGTGCTCATATTGATTCACCCCCTGTCTCAATATTCCAACAGTGAGTACCATTAATTAAAACATTTTTTCTCAATTGTTGGGAAAGAATAATGCATATTTAATAATGCCTTGCACCAATTTACTAGTATGCTTGGAAGTGTAGTTTATTAGTATTTTTGGAATCACTAGCTTGGAATACATGTCAATAGAGAACTAGCTAGTTGCCATAAAATGAAATCTATTATTATTGCTTTTGGGATGATTTTGAATTTTCATTAATTTTATTCTTATATTTTTGTATATTCAAATGTTGCATGTAGTTACGATTTTTGTGTTGGTTAAAACCATAGAAGTGTTCTTATTTGTCTATAAAATTCCTTTATGTAGTTTCTTCTTTGAAAGTACATTATTGTTTCTTAACAAAAACTCCCCATTTTCTGGTGAACATGTTGATCTAGGGATTCCCATGTTGCAATTGAGAGAGATTGCAAGTACCAAAACACCTAGAATTAAATATGGACCAACTAAGGTAAAGTCCCACTGATTTACTACTAAACCACAACCCAACTAACTTGAAATGAATTATTGATGAGTTCATAGATATGGATGTTGTAGTTTGTTGAGAATATTTTCTTGATATTTGAAAATGTAGATTATAAGGCTATTGGTTAACTTTATTCAATGTTTTTGCAATCACACAATGATGACATGATATAGACCAAATGTTATTGATTGTGAGTTTATGTGCCAATTGTTAGAAGGCCAATATCTTACTTAATTATGAGATTCTATATTGGTTGTGAAGCCTTTGTAAAACTGTCTTCCAATTTATTTATAGTATAGCTAAGTTATATTTTTAGAAATATGTTGAAGTGGTAATCTTTTTAATGTTAAAGGCTATTTTTAGTTAGTTAAAAGGATTCTTTAATATTTAATTATTTATAGTATAGCTAAGTTATATTTTTAGAAATATGTTGATGTGGTAATCTTTTTAATGTTAAAGCTATTTTTAGTTAGTTAAAATGATTCTTTAATATTTAATTATGTAACCTATTGCTCAACTATCGTTAAATTATGTAGTGAACTTTGAATGATGGGTTTTCTTTAGTTCAAAGTATATTCATCATGTGTTTTTATGCCAACATAAAAAAATGTCTATCCCTTTACTATGTGGACAATGGGCATGCATTGTGATTGTCTTGGTCTAAGATTACAACCCTTGCAACGTCATAATGCCATTTATTTCTTATGTTTACAAAATGATCTAACACCACCTTTGACTTTCCCCAGTTTTGATGGTTATCCTTTTTTGACATTAATGATGGTTATCCTTTTTTGACATTACATACACTCTACTGTTAATGTTTTCTAGATATTGTGTTATGGATTCACTAATTTTGGTATGGGTTTCTGTATGGGTATTTAACAAATTAAATCTCATGTTGAGAAAAGAATTTGGAATTATCCCACATGTAACAATTTGTAAAAATATGATAGTATATTAGACAACATACTTTTATCATATTCTCTTTGGTAGAATATTAGATAGTAAAATTCTGTTTTGAATAGTTCCTCTCGCGGAAAGAATCATAGAATTTATAAGGATTATTTGAAGAGTAAAATTATGTTGTAAAGGTATTTTTACTCCTATCATGTTAGTTTATTTCATCAAAATTTTGGTATATTTATATTATTAACATTTTTTTTTAAAATGCTTATTTTTAGGTGATTTATTTGGTATATTTATATTATCAATATTTTTTTTAAAATGGTTATTTTTAGTTCATTTATGTTATAGAGGGGTTAGAGAAAGAGGGTTAAAAAATGGTTTTTTTTTTATGTAATTTATGTTATAGAGGGGTTTATAGAAAGAGGGTTGTAGCTACAATTTATGTAAAATAATTTTGTCTCCAATAATATTAGTTTTTTTTTCTCTTTAAATTTTGACGATTTGTTAGAAATAAATTTACTATTAATTAGATCATGGAGTTGTAAAATTGAAGAACTAAGAATTGTTTCAATTTTAAAAATTATATATTGATTTTCTTAATGAAATTTAGCTTTTTGGATAGCTAGTTAATTTGTGTGGATCATACAACATCTGTATTTGTAAATGTAAAAATGAAATTTCATAGCTATATTGCAAGGAAAACATGTAGGCTCCTATTTTATGTCAAATACTTGAGTTTTATGACAATATCTCACTCTAGGAAAAGGTAAAAAATTCAAGTTACTAGTTTGAAATGTGTTTTCATTAAATATTTTGTTGTTCTTTGTTTAAATGCATGCTCAAATAATTACAATGATAGACATAAATACCTCTTATAATTGGGGTGGAGGTTGAAGTGTCTAATTCGTAGATGGACATACATACCTAATAGATGTACATTGCCTATAAACTATACCATCATCATCAAAATTATGATTTAATCAATCTAAAGGAAATTAAAAATTATGTGATGTATAACTATTCTATGAACATGACAGAATTAGATTTGGTAGCGGACAATATGCAAATGTGCCATCCTCTTGCATTATCACTTTGGGAAGCCACTGATTGAGATTATTAACTATAATAATAGACATGTATTGCAGTGAGGTGATCTCTATGATTGTCAAACATACCAAATGGATCAGTAGTTCAACCATCAACCACCTAACATAGCTAATAAGATATGTGGTAGTGGACATGTAATGGGGATTAGGGTATGTGGCAGTGGGAGCATGTAAAGTGTTGATCTAATGTCGAAGTGGGCCTGATATATTGACATATCTACCCCAAACAATTCAATAAATATAACATGAACATGCTTCTTAGTATATTAAAACCAAATTGAAGTTAAAATCATTGTTGAACAAAAGATATTAACATTCACTCCATTTGTCTGAATCCAAACTCGCTAAAAGTAGAAAGGAGATACTAAAATAACCCACTTAAACTTCTTAATCTTTAGATGACAATCTTATTATGCTTAATCATGGAGTTGCAAGTATGAATATTCTATCATTGATTCTAAATTGGAGTGTTCTTATTCTTAGATTGCTACCATTATTTTTTTGGGATTGTATGTATCTCTTATGTCTCATACTTTTTGTTTCAACAAACTACCCACCTTTCATCTTAGCTTTACATGTATAAGTAACTCTATTTTAGTTTCCGCATAAATATATATCACTATAGGCATGCCTATTGAATTTTTGCTTCACTAACTCTATTTTAGTTTTCGCATAAAGATCTGTTACTATAGGCACGCAAGAATTTTTGCTTGACTATAGGCATGCCTAAAGAATTTTTGCTTGACTAGTAAATAGTTGCAAATACTTCTTTCATGTACATTGTTTTTTTCACTTTCAAACTAGAAAGGCACGTGTAATAAAAATAAGCCTCGATCCATTTTGGAATGAAAAACTTAATTTTTTTTTCCAAAATTTGTTGCTAAAATATAATGTCATTTTAAATTTTAATTTAATTAAAAATAAAAACGAGAAATTTTAATGTATATATATATTATCAATTTAATTAAAAATGAAAACTAGAAATTTTAATGTATACAGTATCAAGTGTAATTTAAAAAGAGATATTTTTTTATATATAAATAATTTTAAATTTTAGGTGTAATTTAAATTTAAAAAGACAGATTTTTTATATAATTTTAGGTCTAAAAGAATTCGTCTAGTCATTGATTTTACTTATTATATTCATTTACAATATCAATGTTTATATTATTATAATATTTGTTTAACATATCATCATCAATATAATATTTACTTAACATATCGTTATTTATATTAATATAATARTACAAATATTGATATGATTTGCTATACACTAATTAATTATATAAATCAAACAATAAATTATATAATATATTAAAAATAATAACATTCATAACATATATTTATATTATTGCCCGCAGGGGTGTAGACCGATTGGCAAGTGCCGTGTAAATGGAAGGAACTATGTAAAATGAGGTCTCAAGGTCGATTCTCACCCCGATTTACTCGGAGGGCGTGCTTGCGGGCTGTGCGTTTCTCCCTAGGGTTTATGAGGCAGCCGGCAGGATTCGACCCCGTGTCACGCGAGTACGATACTGCCATTGTTACCGATTCCCCTAGTATATAAAAAAAAAACATATATTTATATTATTTATTTACAAAATAAACTATATAATATAATTTAATGACTATATAATATTTTAGTAATAATATAAATAATAATAATATAAATAATAATAACATAAGTTGATAGTTCCTCRTAACATATATTAATATTATTTATTTATAAAATAAACTATATAATATAATTTAATGACTATATAATATTTTAGTAATAATATAAATAATAATAACATAAGTTGATAGTTCCTCTTAACATGAGGTAAAACTACAACATGGTATACTATCCTAACATCACGTATAGTGATAGGTCGAGGTGGATACTTGATACCACATGACCTTTATCTAGTCTCAATGATGATGGATCACATGGGATACTTGATATCTTGGGGATATTATAGGGGGATGAAACCACAATTCTGCTACTAGAGTAAGACCTAAAACCACTTATTAGTTGCAAAGAGATCATCTTCATTGGACATAAAGAAACAATTTAATGACCTAAGACCTGAAGGCATCAAGAAGGAGTGAAAGTCTGTCCCCTTATGGACCACCAACATATTATTTCAAGTGACATAGTTTTCCTTAAATAATGGTAACGACTTAGTCCACATTCATAAATAGTAGGCAATGATGATTTTCTTCATTGTTGATCGATAACTAAGTTATGGTAGGTTTTTCCACATTCTTGAACAAAAGAAAAAAAACCATACCATAACATAGCATAAGTTGATAGTATAATTGTAATGATAATTGATAATAATTATAGTATTTTGTATGTGTAATATGTTATATATTTCCTCTAGATGGGGTGACACGTAGCATAGGGGAGGCCATGTAGCCCCCATGCAATCCTCCATCCTCTATGTGCGTTTATGGTCATCCTCCATCTGTGTGTGTTTATGGCCTCATTCTCGGATGGAGGACGACCATAAACGCACACAAAGGATGGAGGGACAACTCCCCCGCATAGGTTTAATGGCACCCTCACTGAGTCATGGCAGGGGGATGACGACATGTACGGGAGGAGGCTGCGTGGTCTTATAAACCCCTCAGATATTACTCCAGGTTGGCCATGGAATTCATCATTCTGTTTCTTTGCTCTGTTGAGGCTCTGCTCTGCTCATCTATTTGGCTCTAGGCCTCTCATATTTCGCTGGCCTCATTCTTAGATTTATCTGGCCTCCAGGCTCTGTCATGCCATGTGAGAGAGGGAAACCCAGGAGGGGACCCTCCTGGTACTGTTATGTGTCAAGGTAGAGACGCCTGCGCAAATTGGAGAAATCGTCCTCGATAGCTTGAACACAACAAATCAAGAAGCCGACTACGCCTCCAATGGCCTACGTGGATGAGGAAATCCTGGAGGAACCAATTCAGGTTCCACCTGACTCCCTCCTCTACATGGTCCTGGATTCCTAGGGTAGACCCAACACCAACATTGCAGCAATGGATACAAAGACAACCATGGAGGGAGCCACTTGCATAGTCCAGGAGGAAATTCCCCCAAAGGACTCCCAACTAGGCCTCTTTTGCTCAACCCAGACATGGAATGTGACCATAGTCCACCTAATCTCCTCACTCCAGAGCACTTGGAGCTCATCTTTGAGATGAGGAGATATATGATGGAGAAAATCCATTGGCACACCCTTCTTAGTAGCATAATCGACATGTTGTTTGATGCCTTTTTGAACGCGTCGATCAATCAAAGATGCCCGACCTGCGCACAACCCTTCACACTCACTCCTAATGACAACACTCCTCATGGTGGCTCTTCGGATGGAAGGTTCCACTGTTCAAACAACCCTCCTAATGTTTAAAGTTTCTCAGATCTCTGTGCTTCATTTTCATGGAAAAGGTTTTTTTTTCTTGTCTTCATGCTTAGGATTTCTGTTTAGTTTGAATTATCATTTTTTGAATGCATGTCTATAAATAACTGTCAACATCATCAGCTACCACTTGCTCTGGTTTCCAACTGTATTGCGGAGCAAGTGGCGAATCCTACTTTTGGACATAAGTATAAAAGGTTGCCACCTGTTCCAGTTTCCACTAGTTTGGCGGAACAGGTGGCAAGCCTGTGAAATAGATAAATTTTGTACAGTGACAAAGGATTAATGAGACACCACTTTTTATTTACAAAAAAAAAATATGTTATATATTTGATATTATATATGATAAAATTAATATTAACATCATATTTTATGAAGAAAAAATGACAAAATATATTATTAAAGATAACATCCATTGATATATATAATTTGATATCAATCTTTATATACATTACATTACATATTGATATTAATATATCAAATGCTAATTAAAAATATTAATTATTTTTTTTAACAAAAACTGGTGGATAATATATTAATAAAAAAAAATTGTAGCCGAAGCACGTCGAGGAGTACAAAAAGTTCCAAAATATGCCCATAGGCGAGACAAAAAGTGCTTTCTCAACTCTAGACTAGTCCTCTGTATCCTACTAGATGTTTGATCTCCACGAGGAGTAATGACATTGCAAAATTTGGTAGTGACTATTCTGTAAAAGATGCCTAATATACAAATATATTTAAAGAAAATTGGTTACCTAGTGTGGAGTGATTTGGAGTGTCTTTTTCTTCCTTTTCAATGTTCTGTATAGGCGTGTTCAAGTCTAGAAGAAGTTGTTCAACTGGTCGGGAAGATCCACTGGTTGAGGGAACTACTTCAATTTCCATGGGAACTGGTGCAACCTGCTCCTGTAGGATTTCCACATGAGATTGAATGGCATCCACCTCATCGTGTCACTGCCTCATGGCCATCCAATGCTAGTTGAGAATGTTCAGAATTAATGAGACCTCTATGGACAATCCATGGAAGGTCATTTGGAGTTGTTGAAGTGACTTCCAAAGATATTAGTTAGTTTCCATTTGATCCCAAGGCTTATTTCTATCTCGAGGAATTTGGGCCAAAGATAGCAGAGCGAGATGGAAAAATCTATTTAAGGGATTTGATGCCAAACCATAATTCCTCAAACAACAATTCCATATTCTCTCGATGAGAAATTCCGAGTGCCACTCGAACACGTCCTTGCAGTGAATGAGGAGAGAAAGACTAACAGACTAAGCACCACAAATTCCTATGGAAAACTTCTGAGAGATCCTAGTTTCAAGATGGTGAGAAAGACCAACAGTCTGGGCATCACAAAATCCTCCTGCAAACCATTGAGACACCCAAGGTCCGAGACTTCCTCCAATGAACTAAGATATCATGTCTATGTTATTTTTCTTCATGCACCTGCTTGTAATACTTTTCACCAATGTCTTGAGGAAGGAGCAGATCCTTCCAACGAGCACTTGAATCCACTAGATTCCTACGCACTCCTCAAACAACCAATTAGAGTCCGGGCCCAAAATTCCTTGGTTCAAATGAATTCCAATGTTTCGTTCCTCTAGGTGCTCTACAAAAGAATGACACTTGAAAGGGAATATCTCACACACTCTGATAAATCCATGAATTCTATACAGGGGATAAACACAAGAACAACTCTTGAAAGGGTAGATATTGCACACTCTGAGTACTCCAAAAATCACCATAATGGAAAGCAGATGACCTGATTGTTCGATCAATTCACTGAACCCTGGATCCATCTATTCAACTAATTCCCACATGTTTTGAAGAGTTGCCGATGCAACTATATTGTTGTATGCAGAGTGCAATATCCCACCATGTTCGCGTGCATAGTGTGGTGAATATCAAGTTGATCCCAACTTGATATCCCATGTGCAACAGAGGAGATCGCTAATGAGAAGACAACTTGTTTCCTGCTTAGGTGTGACACCCAAATTATGGTATTAGGTGGTGGGATCATATCTTGTTGATCCTGATAGTCCCTTTTGGGATCGAAGTGACCGGTTTGGCTTGTGAATTAGCCAACCTATTATTTTCTCTCATGACACGACTAAATGATAATTGAGGAATACCTTTTATGACATGTCTTATTTTTTTGACAATATTGCCCAATTGAGCATCCCTTGGAAGGGTCCCTTCGATCATGCTTCATATGGTGTCCATAGAGTCTCCTAAAATGATGAGTTGTTATATATGATTCTCCTTGACTAACTGAACACCTTGGAGGAGGCCACATTATTCCATTTGATTATTAATTATAGTGCCTAGATTCCATGTGAAACTTTTCTCTATATTCCTCCTATAGTCAAGAATGACCCCTCCCACACCTGCCACCCAAGAATTAAAAATATTAATTATTAATATCAATAAATATTATTAATAATATATTAATCTTTCTTAATAATCTCAAACTTATAATTTTATAATTAAAATATATGAACGATATATCTAACGATTTATACTATATAGCAATGCACGCGTACTCTTATATATAAGATTATTATATACATATATTGTATATATTTAATATTTAAATTTTGATATATAATTATAGCATTTTAATATTGGACATTAAAGTTTAACATTTGAAGGTGAGAAGGACATTAAAGTTTGAATACTAGGTTAGAAACTATAATAAATGTATAAGAATGATATTTCTAATTTGTAACGGTATTGAAGTTTGAGGTTTGAGTATTGTGTTGTGATAGCTAAAACCATATCATAAATATTTTAGTGTCATAATGTGATATAATATTGAAGCCAACCACTTCATGTCATAATGAAACATAATTATGGATGAACTCCATCATACAACCATAACCATTAAGTAATATAGCAATTCAATTATATATATATATTTATATTTCCGACGGAAGAAATCATGGGAAATCTTCTGTGTACTTCTCCACATTTTGTGGATGGTAAATGGGGTAAACCATCAACCACGATTATGATGCCTAACCCCAAGGAGATTAAGAGAGTCGAATCTGTGACCTCCCCAACTGATCATTGGGGGAGATATCTCACGTTCGGCTCAAGGCCTCTTAAGTTAATCCTTGGGGATTTACACACACACACATGCTATTTTTAGTTAATATAATGCTAAGTGGATAGGTTCACAGTGCTTTTTACACCTCTATTTGTCACCCTAGGCCTCACAGGGGACCTACTGATGTCATTTTGTTGAAATCATATATTTTTTCCACAAAAAACCATACTTTTGAGCTTGGTTTCTCTTTCCCTAGCTAAAAGGGTGACCAATCACGCTTTTATCTAGGGAAAGATCAATCGGGCTCAAAAGCATGGTCTTTGTGGAAGAAACATATGATTTTGACAAAATGACATACGTAGGTCCCGTATGAGGCCTAGGGTAACAAATTGAGGTGTATAAATTCCATATAAACATTGAGGAATATAAAAACTCAAAAAAGTCAACCAAGATGAATGGCTCAATGTGGCATGATTATTGACTAAATTCACAATACAACATAACCCTTGAGGAACATATCACATTATGACATAATCCTTGATGACAATGTGACATAACCAATGAGGAACATATCAAGTCAACATAAGTCAACCAAGATGATCATCACAATATATATATATAACCTTTTAATGTCAAAAAATGTGGTTGACCACTTTATGCCACAATGTGACATAACCCTTTGTGAATGCCATAGTGCAACGTAACCATCGATATTGACTATATCAATTCAACATAAGTTAGCCAAGATGAATGTTACAATGCGACATAACCATTAAGGAATGTCTTAATCCAAGATAACCCTTGAGGAATATCACAATGGGACATAACCCTTGATGAATGTTTTAATGCAACATAACCATAGAGGAACATCACAATCCAACATAACCCTTAAGGAATATCATAATCCAATGCAATCCTTAAGGAATGTTAAAATGAAACATAACCATTGAGGAAATAACAAGTTGGCATAAGACAACCAAGATAAAAGCTCAACCATTGACTTTGCTACTTATGGATATGATGGTCCATATTCACAATCAAGTTAAGGATGGACTTTAAACATTCTCAACCATAGTCAACCATCTTCAACCAAATTTAAGAATATTAAAAAAATTATCTACCAAAGTGAACCATAGTGAAACATGATCTACCATAGAGAACCATAGTCGTCGTCGTTCAATTGTAGTAAACCATGCTCAAACATGGTCAACTAGTCAAACATGATCAACCATGGTTAATAATGGTAAAATGAAATCAACCAAGGTCAAACATAATCAACCATGGTCAGACCATTGTCAAACATGGTGAACCACCATAAACCATTGTCAAACATGGTCAACCATGGTAAACCATAATCAACAATGGTTAAACATGGCCAAACATAGACAAACATGGCCAACCATAGTAAACCATGGTCAAACATGGTCAACCATAGTTAGTCATAGTTAATCATATTCAAACATGGTTAACCATGTTCAACCATGTCCAACCATAGGAAACCATGGTAAAACATGGTCAACCATGGTCAAACTATTGGGTTGGTATATTCTTTGCAGTGAAAGTCTAATCGAGGTGGATCAACTAACGGTTGAAGTCGAGGTGGATCAATAGCAAGTCGAAGGTGGAGGTTAGTTGACCGTATAAATTCAAAGTCGAAGGTCAAGACAGTTCGACATGGTAAAGGCATCGACAACAAGTCAAAGAGGTCAACCAACAAGAGGTTGACATGTGGGTGTGTGGAAACCGACTGAAGACCAAATGAAGGATGACTGGTATTTGACTGGTAATATGACTTGGTAGTCGGCTGTAACAAAATCCTGAGATTTGCGAGATTTGTAACCAATGATCTACATGGATCTGTAACCGTTTTTTGGGTGCCATTTATTTAGGGGTTTTCCTGCTATAAAGAGTATAAAGAGGCGTGTTGTAAGGCCATAAAGGCTAATATTGAATCTTTATATGATGAATGGCTAATTTCCAAGAGTATGTAATTTAGAGGTCGTTGGTCATGAAATTGTAAGCCGAATTGTCTACAGGATTGTTCCTGCATAAGGAAGAGGGTATGATATCGATTGTATCTTAGGTGTGGACCAAGGTTAGACATGTAACCTTTTATTTTGAATGAATAAGACAACAAGGAGAAAAACACTCAAGGAATGTTGGTTTTCCCTGTTTGGGTTTCTAGGGTAAAATCTCTATGTATTGTGTGATTGTTGTGTCATTTACTTTCTTGACTAAATCTTTCTTCCTCTCTTCTGCTAGATTTAGTGTGGAAGTGTGTCTCATTTCCTCACATGTGGTATCAGAGCTTAGTTAAGATTTGACATGTGGTATCAGATATTTATTTACCAATATTGAATCTGAGAGCTGAACCCTAGGTATAGTAAGAGTTGTAAGTCATAAATTGTGTTAAATATCATGGTAAATAATGGCGAGGAGTCCGAGACTAGAAATCAAAAAATTCAATGGCCATAATTTTGATATTTGGAAGCTTAAAATTGAATATCTTCTTATAGATCGAGAACAATGGACAACAGTCTGTCTAGGTACCCAGCTAACAGGCATGTCGATGGAATAATGAGAGAAACTAGAAAGAAGAGCAAGAAGTATGATTCATCTTTGTCTTGCAGATTCGATATTGCTGAATGTATCAAGTGAAGATTCAACCAAGAAACTATGGGACAATTTGGGAAGCTTATACCAATGAAAATCTCTGGTAAATAAGGTGTTTCTCATAAAGAAATTGTATCTTCTAAGAATGAGTGATGGCGGTTCGGTGAATGAGCATTTAAATGCGTTTAATACCATTTTAATCCAATTATTGTCTGTGGATATTAAAATCATTGAGGAGGAGAATTCTATTATCCTATTATGTTATATTCCAGACTCCTGGGATAACTTAGTCATGGATATAGGGAGTAATACAACCACACTAGCACTAGAATATGTGGTTGCATCTCTACTATTGGAAGAAATGAGAATAAAGAACATGGAAGGATCAACCAAATATTCTTTAATGGTGAGAGGTCGACCGATTGACAGAGATAAAGGAAAATTATCTGGTAGAATGTCTAAGTCAAAGGGCAGATATAAATCCCCAGTTTGGTCAACGTAAATATGTTGGAAATGTGATAAATATGGGCATTACAAAAATGATCGCAAGTCGAGGGCGATGGAAGTTAGTATAGGATCCAATGAGAAGTAGTCAACTGAGAGAAATACGACTCCAGATAAAGGAGGCGATGTGTAGCTGGCATCGACTAATACACAGTTGGATCAAGATGTTTGGTTGATCGACTCAGGAGCATCCTATTGTATGAAAACACATAGAGAATGGTTTGGTGAGTATGAACTATATGATGGAGGTGTTTTGTTCTTTGGGGATGACTCGACAACCAAAATTATTGGATGAGGAAGAGTTCAACTGATACTGCACGATGGGAGGAAATGAACCCTTCCAGGTATGCTACACATTTCATGTTTGGAAAGAAAACTGATGTCTATAAACAACATGAGTGATGCTGGAGTTCACACTCTATTTTAGAAGGATTCGTGCAATATGGTTAGAGGTGCGATGGCCTTAATGAAAGGATTTTAGATTGGAACCTTATACAATTTTGTAGGAGGTGTCGATTTGATTGGATGTAATAACATTGTTGTTCCTGAAGTCGACTCGACTTTGAATTGACTCGACTCGACTCAGGATGAGTCGATTCAAACCGATTCTACAAGTAATCATAAATTTGACCCAACCATGCTATGACATGAGAGGATGGGACACATGGGAGAAAAAAGACTTCGATCTATGCACAATAAAGGTATGGTCAAAGAATTTCTAAAGTGTAATTTATAAGTCAACTTTTGTGAACATTGTATATATGGAAAACAAAGTCGGGTGAGGTTCCCATCTAGAACGACAAGGGAAAATGGGATTCTAGAGTTGGTCCATAGTGATGTGTTTGGCCCTATTACAGTGCCTTTGCAAGATACCAGATATATAAAATATGCATAACAGAAATGAAATGCTAGAAATGACAGAATAACAGTAAAATATCCAGCATAATCTTCACAATACACAGAAACGATATAC
>ML814119.1:41171-51464 GCA_009831015.1 Picea engelmannii | reverse complement strand
TAGGCCGGTCCGTACACAGGTGCTGTCTGATGCGCTACCACTCGAAGGGGTACCAACAGGGGTTACAAGGGTGGCCAACAGACGTGCGCTTAAGAACCAATTGTATTTCCTGCGTGTATGAATCCCTCAACCGCGGGTTTATGAGCATAACGACAGATATTTGTGGCTTAAAGACGCTGGAATACGTCTCTACCCTAAAAAAAAAATACCCACAATTTTTGCCAAGGAAAGTGCTCTGATACCACTTGCAAGATACCAGATATATAAAATATGCAGAACAGAAATGAAATGCTAGAAATGACAGAATAATAGTAAAATATCCAGCATAATCTTCACAATACACATAAACGATATACGAAATAGCAACAGAAATAGCACTTTGAATCAGATAGCAATGTTCACAGGCCTCTTCGAGGGGGCAATCTCCAGTCGAGCAATGATCTGTTACAATAATATCCAAGCTAGGGTTCTCATACCCTCGACTCCTATTTATACTAAAAAGAAGCATCTAGAGGAAGATCCTTCTAGAAGCGGACGCTTCTATTAGGTATTCTTACATCCACCTTATTCTATTTTATTGAAAGGTCTTATTAATATTGACCTTTATTACATCCGAATACATTGATCTACCTATGTGCAGGTTAGGACCTTACCAACCTTCACTTGGTGTATCCCTGTATTATGTCTCCTTCATAGTTGAATTTTCTAGGAAGACATGGATATATTTCATGAAGAAGAAATCATAGGTTTTCGAGAAATTCAAAGAGTTTAAATCTCTTGTAGAAAACCAGACAGATAAGAAGATTAAGGTGTTGAGAGCTGACAATGGTGGTGAATTCTGTGGAAAAATATTTGATCATTTCTACAAGCAGTGTGGTATAGCACACCAAACTATCACACCATATACCCCAAAACAAAATGGAGTTGTCGAGAGAATGAACAAAACATTGATGGACAAGGAAAGGAGCATGCTTAGTGGTGCTGGGATCACACAAGAATTCTAGGTGGAGGCAGTCAACACTGGAAAATATCTATTGAATATGTCTCCTTCATCAACGCTAGTTGACATGACTCCAAATGAGGTATGGTTGGGTAAGAAGCCTTCGGTTTCACATATCAAAGTATTTGGGTTTGATTCATTTGTGCATGTTCCCAAGGAAAGGAGGAGCAAGTTGGAGAAGAAGGAAGTCAAATGCATTTTCATTGGATACAAAGAAGGAATGAAAGGATATAATCTCTAGGATATTGCATCAAGTTGAATAGTGTACAGTCAAGATGTGGTCTTCAAAGAATTTGTAAGTAAGTCTGATCCTGAGGAAATTGTTTCGATCGAGAATAATCCTGAAACGGTGTTGTTTGAATTGAGGAATGAAGAAGATGATTCATATGAGTCAACTGAATCAGAATAAGAGGTGGAACAACCGACTCCGGTTTTAAGGAGGCTAGAAAGAGTAATAAAAAAAATTGAAAGGTATATTCCACCTAAATTTTGTTCCACATTCGTTTTAACTACCACCGACAATGAGCCCAATTCAGTTGGGGAGGCAGTCGACTTAGTAGAGGGAAAAATCTGGAAGGATTCCATGGTTAAAAAGATGGAATCCTTGCACAAGAATGAGACATGGGACTTATTCAATTTTCCTAGTGGAAGAAAGCCTATTGATAGAAAATGGGTATTCAAGAAGAAGATGAATGCAACAGGTCAAGTTGAGAAATTCAAAGCTCAACTGGTAGTGAAAGGATATTCCCAAGTCGAAGGAATTGACTTTGGTGAGATTTTTTCCCCTATTGCAAAATTAACTTCCACCAGAGTACTAATGTCTCTGGTTGCAACATTTGATCTGGAAATAGAAAAGATGGATGTGAAGACAACATTCCTATATGGGGACCTGGAAGAGGAAATCTACATGAAACAACCTAAAGGATTTGTAGTAAAGGGAAAGAAATATTTGGGGTGTAAACTTAAAAGATCCCTTTATGGTATAGAGAAATCACCAAGGATGTGGTACCAAAATTTCGACACATAAATCCTTAGTTTGGGATTTGTGAGAAGCAAAGCTGATCACTATATATATTCCAAATACGAAGGTGGACGGTTCATATATGTATCTTTGTATGTCAATGACATGTTGTTGATTGTAAACAACATAGATGCAATAAAGGAGGTGAAGAAACAACTATCCTCCAATTTCGACATGAAGGATCTCGGTGCAGCTAAATTCATTATGGGAATGGAGATTAAGAGAGACAGAGGAGATATAAATCTCTGGTTAAATCAGACGAAGTATATTGAAATTTTTTTGAAATGTTTTAACATGCAGGATTGCAAACCAACGAAAGTGCCAATTCCTGTGGGAGCAAGGCTAGCTGCTAAATAGTGTCTAAAGACACAGAAATAAATAAAAATAGAGGACATGGCATGTGTTCCCTATGAAAGTGTTGTGGGTAGTCTAATTTATGCGATGGTTTTCACTCGACCATACATTTCCCATGCAATCACTAGTAAATTTGGGTCATTTTGCAATGACCATTTTAACGCTCTTGCGACGTTATGTCATAGATATTGAGACGAATATTGGGCCCCTCAAATGTTGCTTCACATGTCATGGAAAGTGCGATGAACCTGGGATAACATCACAAGAGAGACGACCCAAGGAAGTCATCGCAAGAGAGACGAACGACAATGCTTGTCGCATGAGAGATGACCAATGATGATCGTCACAAAAATGACAACCGAGGAATATCGTTGCAAGAGAGACGACCATAGTAGGTCTTAGGATGAAATATTCAAGAATAAGGTATCATCGATGGTAACGATAGTTCGTCGCTCTTGCAATGACCCTAGTAGTTATTGCGACGAACTATCAATACTATCGACGATCCCCTTCATTGTAAGAGAAACAACTTATTCTATTTTCTGCAATGAATAAGTCGTCATAAGAGATATGAAGTGTCGATAGTTGCGACGAATTATCAATACTATCGACGATCCTCTTCGTCGCAAGAGAAATGACCTGTCTTGGTTTCTTCGATGAATAATTTGTTGCAAGAGAGATGAAGTGTCGATAGTTGCGATGAACTATTCATACTATCGACGATCCTCTTCGTCGCAAGAGAAATGACCTATCATAGTTTCTGCAACGAACAATTCATCGCAAGAGCGACGAAATATATCTATTTAAAAAAATATTAATAAATATTAATGCAAGAATGAGGTGCGTGGATGTTGGTATGGTCATTCTTTGCAAATATTCCATATGATCATCAACTTTGTGCAACTCCAGGAGGTATTATGGGCATAATTCATTTTTCATAGATAGGATAACATTGGATCTATTCCAACATAACATATCCAAAAATGGGAAATGACTTCTATACATATCTCCATTGAAGTCTTATAGAAATGAAGCAAGATTGTGAATAAACTGAATAAGCAACCCCATACATCATAGTAGAAAATTTTAAAATTGAACAAAAAGTGAGCAATAAGAATGTATTCTTGTGAGAGGGATCCATCTACTGCCATTGCAAAAGTATTTGATTCATGCAAAAGTGTGTGCTTCTTCAATTTTATGCTTGTATAGTTTGATTCCATAGCATTGAATATGAAAACCACTATGGAAGAAGTAGCACTAAAGTGTAATGAAGGCCAAAGAACAATATCTCTACATGATAGCAAGGAAAAATAATTGAAACAAGCATATCATGTTTTTGAAATATTTAGAGAAGGCACAAATGTCAAGCCATTGAAAATTGTTTATTTAAGAAGGGAGTTGAGGGGATCAAACACAATTACAATAGTCTATTCAAATTTTCTATTACTTTAATTTTCTTCTTGCTATTACATTTTTTTTGACAATGTTCTTTTCCATGTATTATTTTTGCAAATATTTTTTATATGGTCAATTTTGAGGCTAGCCTATTACAATAAAAATCACAAGAAACTTGTAAATAGAGATCAAAAGTAGACATAAACACAACTTCAATGAATATTTCAAGTTTTTACGAGGGAAAAACTCTCTATGGCCAAGGATAAACCACAACAGACATGCATGACTGCAGAAATCAACTCAATTCCAACATATTCTATATAAACTAATGTGCAAGATAAGAAAGAGGCTTACCTCGATCCAATGTTTGATGATGTTCCACCATTCAGCACTTCGACCCAAAGATTTATACCTGCAATAAGTTCTTAACAAATGAGCAAAGCAAGTATATAATGATGATATAAAGGGGTTAGCACATCAGATAGCATAATCCATCAATGAACATTACAAACACGCCCATAGATAATAATCATACATTTTCAATATACTAATAGGACGGGAAAGGAGTATTTCTATTAATAATTGATCAACATAAGTGAAAAAATTACAGACTTCCGTGTCGACACGGTTCGAAACCAAGAAACCAAGTTCCTTCCAATTGGGCCTCCACCACTTCAATATTTCACCAAAGGCAAGCTCATAGAAGAGAGTCAATGAGGTTCTCTCAACAATAGGAAAAGAGCTTGGGGGATGAACACTGTGTTCAGACTTGAAGGACAAAGGGATGTAGACTCAATATGAAGTAATTTCTCCATATTAACTTTTCTCTCAAAGTTGAATGCTTTCTCCTTTTTTTCCATATCTCAGAATTGTGCTTTTATAGCCTTCAACATGCAATCAAAGGGCTGAGTCAGAATGTTTCCAGTATATGGAAGGCCAAGTATCAAAGATCTCCTATCGTGACATGGGAACCCGACTTCATTTTTGTATTTTCTGGAAGAAATCCCGATGTACGCGGGCTGTAGTGGAGCAGCTAGCGTATACGCATCTTGCGTAGCTGATAGGGAGCGTGTATGTGGAAAAATGTATATTTTTGGCTCTGGATTCATAAAAAAAGGATGACAAGTCTGCATAGGGAAATGGAAAAAGGCCCTCTGTGCAATATAGAAATGGTGAGGAAAATATTTCTATAACACAAGTCAACTAAAGGATGTCAAACAATCAATGTTTGAGAAAAAAAAGATAAAACTGATAGCACCAAGGAAAAAGAAACTTGGCAAAGTGTAAACTAGAGCCATGAAAATTGTCTATGCATATGCCAATGCACATTAAAAACACATTATGCAAATAGTAATAGTACATATTCCATAATCAATCACACTCGATATACTAGTACTTTAAGCTGATACAATGGATTTACTAGTACAGATCCCATGTGCTTCTCTTATTCCTTACCAGTCATTGAGCTATCATGTTCTTCTACTCAGAAGTGGTATCTATATCTCATTCATTTCAAATACTCTATTGCATAATTATGGTTATTCTTATACTATGGTATCCATGGGATTACTTATACACAACCACAAAAAACCAAGTTGAAGTATTAGATTAGCTGTGTGAATCATATGATATGATGAACTAAAGGGAATCACATATGCTACATACTTGGGTGTGGTTCATTAGATAGAATGAATTGCCCCATAGTGGCCCACAAATGATGGTAATGTAAAAACAAATAAATAAAAGGAACATTAAGAAGTCATAAAAAGAAGAAAAAAGACAAGACATACCTGATCTTTGATATTCTAATGTGTAGCATTGCATTGATACAACATCTAGAGCATCTGTAAATGCGCAAAATGCATACTGTAGTGAATAAAAACAAAAGTATATTTAGTTTTTAGTAAAAAACAAAAAATACTTTTAAGACATGTCAATAAATCCTAATATAAATTAAAACCGACAAGATTGCAAATAATAAACACCATTGATATTATTTTATGTAAAATCTATATGAGAGGAGATTAAATAGTGACACACACACATCTCAGATGTGATGGCCTGAATAAGCTCCTCTTAGTTTCGAGAATAATTTATTGGAGCAAACCTCCCTCGACCTGAAGGAGCAACAACGAAGTTAACATTGACTATGTTGTTGCTCCGTTGGATCGAGATAGGTTTTCTCCAAGAGTAAACAACTCCAATGAATTTTTCTCTACTGAACATGGCCAACCACATGAAGGTGGAATCTCCTATGGCCCCTCGCCCCCCTTCGGATCACTCTCAATTCCCCAATACCCAATATATATTCTACTAAAAAATATGCATTAAAAATATTCAAAATTGATAAAAAGTGATTGTAAAGAAATAAATGAGGTTTATCATTCAAAGGAATATGTCATAAAAAAAGTTTTTACAAATGATAGTTATCATTCCAAATATGTTACAAATATACTAGCTATATAATGTACATCTATCTGTCTTATAAAATTATTATACATCAACAATTTATTTTAGTCTTCTTTTGTGTTTTCCAGTTCTGAAGTAATTCATCCATCTTCGTGTCTTCGTTTACTAGGTGCTCTTCAACAACTAATGTTGCCTCAATCCTTTCACATTGAGCATGCCTGGTCTCGTACCCATGACGTGGAGGCTGCTGTGAGGTGCCATCACCTACAAAAAAAATATATTAAATTTATATGGCTAATTTTTAAATATCATTGAAGTAGTTCATTAATATTAAAAAAAAACCCTGCAATGTAATTATTTACCTTGTCTACTAGTCGGCCCCGTTGGAATGACTTCCCTATTCTCCTGATCTTCAGGTCGAGGAGGCTCAACTACGATATTATATGCCATTGAAATGAAAAACTTTATAACGACAAAACCGTAAATGTATAAGTAATAAAAATTAGAAGTACAAAATTTATAAGTACAAAATTATTAAGTATATGATTAATATACAACCATTTTACCATCGTGGGCCTTAGTCATAGGAACATCTTGGGGCTGCACCCCACTGGGATGGGGATTTTGGGGAGCACCACGATCTTCTAGCTGAGTTGCACTATCAATGCTCTGTTGTCTAGTACTAATGGTTTCGTTCATAGTGCTGCTCCCTTGATTAAAACAAAGTAAGACATTAAAGTTATGGACGATATCAAACATTTACGTATTTTATAAGTAATGAAAGGTTAATGTGAACTAATTTTTATTTACCTTATCTTGCAAACTAGATCTTGGGATCTGCCCCATGATTTTCCTATGATCAACCACAAATTTAGCCATACTTGTAACCAAGTTGGATGTCTTCCTTCGTGGTTTCGGTTCTGAAGTCGTTGCCCTGCATTGCGTAAGAGAATGTTTTTTTAATGTTTTTGGATGCAATTACCTGAAAGTTGTAAGGATATACAAATAATATTCTTAAGATGTTTGGGTACTTACGATTCGTGACTGTAACCTCGAGTAGCCTCCCTGACCTAGCTTGTGTTGGCCATGTTTGGAAATCATTTCTTTGGTTTCCTTCGAAGTGTTAAGAAACCTATCATCAAAATTCAAGTATGTTATATACCACACTTTTATTTAGATCTAAAGAAAATTAAAGGTATTGAAATCAAAATATTGCAATTTACCTTAGGGTACCGGTTATTTTTTCTCCTAATTTTTTCAATATCTTTTCTTTTGCATCATCAATGATTGCCTTCCACTCCCTCTTTGGAATCGAGGGAGGACACTCATACCTAGGATTTCCTGCCAATATTTGTCTATAAACATCCTACGTATATTTTAAATATTCACTCACTGCAAAGGTGACTGTTTTTTTATTGAACGTGTCTACTCCAAAGAGGCCTTTGAGATAATCCATAAGTTCTTTTTTGAGGTTGGAATTCTAGAAATTCCACCTTATGCGTAAGGTTTCCCTAAAAATAAACAAGGCCTTGCTCTCCAAGTGCCTATAAAAATGGTCGTTTCCTACACACAAAAAGATATGATCATTAATTTAAAAATAATAATCTAGATGATTTGTGTATGAGATGGACAACATGAACCAGTTAAAATATGATAAACTACTTGGGAGTCTTATTTGTTTTAATGGAATTCCATTATCGTCGACCAAAAATGTGCACAGAAGGGTCCTTGTGCTGGTCACACATCTAGCTCCAGGAAATGAAACCATGTCAACCACATCATTAGCCTCATCTCTTTCACCACCTCTAGAGTCTAACCACTGTGTGGATGCCTGGCAATGCATGCCATGAATCCTATTTAAATTGGGTGTGGAAGATGGAGAAGTAAACAATACTCCAACAGTTGTATGATAGCCTATTAGGACTCCGTGGCATCTCTACAATGCCACTACTACCAACACTGGGCTGAACAGGCTCCAAAAATATCTTTATAATTTTTTTATTTTTTTTTCGTGAGATAATGTAAAAGTTGAAAAAATAGACTTTCATAATTGAACATATGAGTACATTAAAAAAACACTTTAAATTATGGTTATTACCTAATATGTGTTAAGATGTGACATAAGGAGATTGATCCTTTCTAGGACGTCAGGAGTTTGATCTGGACGGTCTAACAAGCTATCAAGTTCCTTGTTCACTTTAATGATATTTGTTTTTATTAATACCATCATATCAGGGGATGAATATGACCCCTCCTCATCAATGGAATCATGATTAACATGGAATTCCAACTACATATAATTTCAACAAAATCAATGTTATTTCAGTTATATGAACAAATGAAATAACTGATCGCTACACAAATAAAATTATATAAACAAATAATAAAATTCACGTAAAATGAAAGTCAAATTTGATAATCATTTACATGTTCTACGACTGTCCCTTTTCTACGATCATCCTACCACATTATAATATAATTAGAACCCCCAAATATTTAAAACATTGTTAATGATAAAAAAAAAACTGATTTCCACCCAAATAAAATCAACCTCAATGATCAACCTCCCACATTATTATAAAATTGGGACCGTGAAATATTTAAAACATTGTTAAAGACAAAAAAATATAGTGCAATAAGTAGAGGTTGCTTAAAGATGTGTTGCATAAGTACCCACACACTATTATTTGATGTTTCTATTCGATTCAAATGGTAATCCACTAATAACTCTTCCCTACGAGCTATCTTTTTTATTGCGCATAGGACTAGCTGATTCTCTTCGTGTCCCTCATATATGAAATTCACTTGATTGTTTGTTGTCCTAGGTTGTGTGTTGTTTATAAACCCTACGATATTTCCAAAATATTTAGGCCTTCCATCAATATAGATATTCACTCCCTTATTTTTATCGTTGTTTATTAGATGTATATAATTTGCGGTGAGTGCATATCTCCGCATACGTCGCATGTACCGGACCAGTCACACCCAATCGTTATAATTGTAACATGGTCCAACATAGTCCATCAATTCAATTTTTGTATTGTAGTTTACAGTTATTCCATCCATGGAAAATAGCCCTAGGCCATGCAGGGAGGATGGTGCAATGTGATATGTCCTATTTTTGACAATGAAGTCAGTGTCTAATGGAGACAGTTTCTTAGGTACCCATTGTTTCACCAGATGCTTATATCTTAGTTGCACCTCTATGTCTCCTATTCTCTCATCATCATAAGAGAATGATCCTCCTTCGACAATAAAAAATTCCATGCATCTATGGAATTTTCTTATGACTTTTTCACCTCTGGTCCTTGTTTGCGTATCATATCTACTAGATGTAGTTGCATTTACCTCTATTTGTCCTAAGCTTCCCTCACTCGAGGAAAAAATATCTGACAGGTACCTTTTTGGTTGTACCTTCAGTCGCATGTGAACATGTTGTTAGTGAGTAGTCCATCCTCATCCTAGTTCCAATTTTAGAACTTTTTTTTTTTCTATATTCAAAGTTCTAAATAAATTTTTTATATCTTTAGTTTTGGATGCACAATTAGAGGGTTCAATTACATAAATTAGTAGGGGCACTCATGCATGTGGATTTCCAACTTAGTGAAGGGTATGAATCTCTATGTGGGTTCATGTAACACACACACGGCGGGGCGTAAAATTTTCGTTCTTCTTAAGAAAAACAATACCCTCATTCGGGGTCCCTATTCCATTCTTCTCTTCCAGAGGTTTCCAACCACGATCTCCATGCTTCGAAATGAGGATATCCTCTCCCAAGATCTTTGGGTTCTTTCATCACCCTTATACTTGGATATGACTGCGGCTATGACCAGACACCACGACAACATGTGCCAAGACAGCCACCACGCAAAATCCTCCATAGTGGAAAACCTCTGAAGTTCACGATCCGATGCCGCATGTCCTCAGGGATTTCGATGACCCTGATTTATTTTGGGACTTCCACGTTCGAGAGTTTCAAATGTTCCTACACCTTTTCCCTTTGAATTACTTTGTACCTAGAGTTACAGATCAAGCACCACACGCCCCTTGTGATCGATGGTTATGATCTTCTTTGGGACTTCGACATTCAACAATTCTGAGCACTCCAACTCTT
>ML814118.1:153003-169361 GCA_009831015.1 Picea engelmannii | reverse complement strand
GGTCATATTGCCATGGTCTACCCAACAATATATGACATACGTCCATGGGAATGACATCACACAGAATCTGATCATGATAATTCCCAATTTTAAATTCAACTAAACACTATTTAGTGACACTTACCCGGTGTCCTTTCTGTAACCACGAGACTTTATATGGACTCGGGTGCTTAGTCGTTTTCAGCTCCAACTTTTCCACCATCTCGGTTGAAACGAGATTATCAGTGCTTCCACTGTCAACTATGACCTTGCATTTCCTGTCCTTGGCTGTGCAAGCCGTTATGAACAGTCTGCTCCTCTGTACTGAGCTTTCCACCTCCTTCTCAAGTGTTAAAAGAAATTTATGCATCCCAAGCGACCTTCCGCTGTCTGCATCTTCATTCTCATCATCACGCCTCTGCACCTCAGTGATGTGAGCTTCTCCTGCATCTTTCTTCTTCTCTGGACACTCAAATGACTTGTGCCCATTTTTCCCACACGTAAAACATGTGATAACTCCTCCTCTTCCTCTACCTCGACCTCTAGTACGAGGAAGTGTGTTCGCATCAGAATAATCTCCCCGCTGATCCATTTGCTGTCCTCTCGGCTCAACATACGGCTGCCTCTGCGAGGTTTCGCCTCTTTCAACTTTACCCCGAGGTTTCTTCCATTCCTCTTTGGGCTTCTGGAACTTCTCTTGGGCAACTGTCTTGCCTTTGGGCTGACTCCCGCCTCGCCCTCGCTGTCCTTTCTTGCGGCTCAGCTTTTCTTCGGCTTTCAGAGCCATATGGTACGCATCCTTGACTGTTCGGATGGTTACCATGCTCAATTCATCCTGAATGTCATACCTCAACCCATTTAGGTATCTTGCCACCTTCTCATCATCGCTCTCTCGATGACCTGCTCTGATGTTGAGCTTATAAAACTCTTCGGTGTACTCCTTCACCGTCATCAGCTTCTGTCTCAGGTTCTACATTCGCCTGAACAGTGTGATCTGGTAATCTCTCGGGATGAATTTCGCTTTCAACTTGGCGATCATCCTATCCCAGCTTTTAATATTTTGTTTGCCTTTGGAACATCTATCTGCCTGTAGCTCGTCCCACCATAAGTCTGCATGTCCTTTCAACTTTGTAATAGCATGCCTTACCTTCTTGTCCTCTTCGATATCCTCGTAATCAAAGTAGGTGTCAAGAGCCCTGATCCAGTCCAGCAACTCTTCTGCATCCAGGCTTCCTTCATAGACTGGAATGTCCATTTTGGTTTTGGAACTCATCCTGGAAATGGCTTTGATCAACCGCTCGGTTGATGCATCTTCTGCTGTGACTTCTTCGGCATGTCCAGCTTCTTCTTCTACCTTGGAATCGCTAAGATCCCCTGCACCGACTCTGCATCTTTGTGCAGTCTCTATCTCCTCAAGCCTTGCTCAGAGATCTCTCATCTGGCGCTCCATTTCCAGATTCCCTGCCGGCCTGCCTCTTCTTCTCACCTCCCTGTCTTCTGGGTCTGGTGATTGTCTTTCCCTTCTTGGCGGCATGATGAAATCTTCTCTCTTTTCCCTGCTACAGAAAGCAAAGAAATATTCCCGCTCTGATACCACTCTGACGCAACCGCACTCCTCGGAGCACGCTTGCCTCACCAACACCTTCTCTCGACACGACCCGAAAGTACAATACTCTCCTATCTTCCTATCGGAAGATCTGCACCCACAGGTTCTCTTCGGCCCTCGCGACTTCACGAGTTTAACAGTTGAATACTACACTCTTGGATTCCCGAGATCCGATGTCCTGATCTTTTCTTACACTCTCGGAAACTTCGCCTTTTCGTGGTTTCTCGCTATCGCAACTTCACACCCCTTGACACTATGCCTTCGGGTTCCAACCTCCGATATCCGAAACGCTGAGATGCCGACAATTTCGTAATCTCGCCGCCTCGCGTCCTCGCCACTCGCAAGACTACTTTCACGACTCTTCAACTCCCGAGACCCGATGTCCCAAGACCACCTGCCACGTCACCCGACTATGGCCTTACTATATACGGGATCGTCGATCCTTTACTTCTCGCAATCTCGCGCTTTTCCTTATACAAAGTAGGAGTCTTACCTCGCGAACTCCTGATGCGCCGACTCACGAATAGAACTAATGTTCCTCGTAAAACCCGATCGACGGCTCCTGTTCAACTGAGCTTTGGAACTTCCTTCCGCCTGCGCTGTAAACTTTATGTTCACGTTCCTTCTTGCACAACCCTCGAATAAGAAGGTTCTATCCACAAGACTTGTGCGCCACCCGCTTGCTTCTCTTCGGCTTACTCGCGTAATTTCTCCGCTGCCTTTCAATAACTTTGAAGATCTATCCCTCCTGAACCTTCACAGCTTTCAAGCTTCTTCCCGAAACTCCCTGCACGCACTCCTTGCGGCAAATCTTCAAACACACTAAGTGTTGAAGTCACTCGACTCTGTGCACTCCTGCAACAAAATTCTTTCAGTCCCCTTCTCTTAGAATCGCAACTCTGAGTCTTTCTCCAGCCTGCGCACGCCTTGCACGGCTCTGGTGTAAATCTGCACTTCCGAGATGGACGAAAACAAAAGCTAGCTCTAAGTAAACCCTGCAGTCACGCACTCCTTGCAGACAAATTCAACTGCGCTCCTTGCAGGAATTCTCTGGATCACTTAGAGAAATAATTGAAACTCATTCACTCACCCTCTCAGATTTCAAATCAACCATGAAATCACATACACAACATATAAAAGCAAGTGCATAACAGGAAGAAAATACTCATGAGCATAACATCAACAATACACAGAGAATAACACAACCATGGAATTGAATCAAAGCTTTTCTATTAATTCAATATCTGTACATGGTGGTTCTGCTCACAATTTCTCTGCTTTGCTCTCTTCTTTCTCCTGTTTCTCCTATGTTACAATGTACAAAGGAGGGTGTCTATATCCGTTCTCCCTCATGAATCTCTAAAGCTATCAAATCTAGAAATAAATGTTCTATCTACTTACATTAAATCTATTAAATGCCTCATCTACCTAAAGACGTGAGCTATCCGCTCAACAGTCCATTTACAATATACAAGTGCGCCGTCTCTTAAATGAATCATTTAAGATCGCGCAACAACTTTCAAGTGTTTTCCAAAATTTGTGCTGGCGCCATCCAGCTGTCTTCCGCTTGATGTGCTGGATCGCTTGACGTGGGTGATGCTCCTGCATCACTAATATTATCGATGTAATGTTCAAAGTTTTTACAATCAAGATTATGATGATGAACGACCTATCCACCATCTACTATTGCACCCCACTACAATGTCAAGTTGTGGGATTGCACAACTCGGAGAGGAAGTATATCAAGAATGGTTGAAACAACCACCTATTCAATTCCCACTACGTCCTATGTCACCAATTCAAAACCTTTACAATAACACTAGTTCTTCACATGTTGGGGACAAAAATAATGATACATAGGTTGGTATGGATGATTTCTTGTGAGATACCCAAGCCATGGGGGGAATGTTTCTAGATGCATTCCAACAAAATGATCTAGGGGATGGCGTTGATGTCATATATACCTTCTTCAAAAGCTTGAAATATGCTTCCACCACCCCTCTCTTTGTTTGAGTACATGGTTCAAGGTCTACCCAACTAGGGACAACAATGTATTTGTACAACTTGAAAGCAATGTATGGTATGTCAGATGTGTTTTTCTCGACACTTTTGAGGTAACTAACCATTAAGTCCCCTAATTTTTTAAGGAATATTTTCACACAATGAAGGAAGAAAAGGGTTTATTTTATTCATGCTTAATGATAGTGTACATTTATATTGCCCACTAATTGAATGTTGCTCAAAGATAAGGTACTTCTGAGTGATACTGTCTTACCTGATAGTTGTGTAGAGGCAAAGTAAATGCTAAAAATGTTGGGTGTTGAGTACATATCATACCACACATGTCCAAATGATTGTATTCTATATAGAAACAAATATGTTGACAAAGACATATGTCAAGAATGTGGGCATGATAGGTACCATAGATTAAAAAAAAGGGTAAGACACATGGTTCTCCTCATAATATATTAATGCACATGCCTATAATTCCAATGAATTAAAGGATATTTCATTGCAAGAAATTAGCCATGTTGTAGTGGTGGAATGCCTCACATAGCAACGAGCTAGGAGTTATGCCAATCCCAACAGATTCAATAGCCATGGATCATATAGAGGATACATGGCCCGATAAATTCAAGGATGAAGTACAGAGCCTATGATTGAGCATAGCTATGGATGGAGTTAATCCATATTCCCTCCAAAATACCAACTATTATTTTTGGCCAGTGGTAGTGATAAATAAAAATATCTCCCCTTGGTTGTTCGTGAAGAATGAAAATCTTATGTTGGATCTTATAGTCCCAGGTAGAAGACAGGTAAAGAGAATAGATGTCTACCTACAAACACTAATTAGGGGAAGGGATACATGTATATGATGTATCAAGACCCATCCCAATGGAGAGGTATTTTACTTTGTATGGCATATGTGCATACCTCACACATGATTATCCAGGACTAGGATTTTTCTCTGGTAGGCATGTTGATTGATTTTTTTTTATATTTGTCATGTTATTTGGCATAATTCATTTGGTGCAACTATATTTTTGACACTAGCATTCTCTGTATACGATAACATCACAGGTCTGGTAACAAAAGGGTATCATGTATGTAAATGTTGTGGACCTTCTATAAAGGCTAGGTGGTCCAAACACCTATGAAAGCTCGTGTATGATTGTTCGAGAGTATTCCTCCTAGAAGACCACCCTTATATAAGAGTTGCATCTACTTTCAATGGTAAACCAAAGAGAACACATAGAACTGGAATAATGACAACGATAGATTGGATTAGGGAATATGACATAGAGAAGGAGAAGGAAATGGTATAATTGTTTGATTCAAATGGGGAACCTATGTTTGATTATCCTGAATTTTTTGACACCTATGTTGATAAAATTCCCATTGGGACGAAAATGAAATTTGTATTTTATGATCTTCCATATTGGGAGCATCTTAAGATTGGCCACTTACTACATCCCATGCATATATTAAAAAATGTTTCATCTTCTTTATGGAGGCATATATCATCGAATTAAAGCAACACATTGGTTGTTAGGATAGATCGTATTGCTTCAAATACTAAAAAGAGACATTGGCCAAGAAAATAAACTAGAGGAGTGGTTGGTCCCTCTTGGTCTTTTAAAGAAGGTGATGTCCCATGGGTTTTGAAGAAAGATGATATTTCAAAGGTGAAATATGTTATATTGGGTGTGAAGGCACCTTCTTTATATGGGTCCACTCTACGACATTGCCTCACTATAGAAGGGAATTTGTTGGGGTTGAAATCACATGACCATCTGAACCTTCTAAGGGTATGTATGTTGAATACATGATTCTTCTTCTATACTGTCGGTAAAAATATGTTATGCACTCACAATTTTATGGAAATTAATGATGTGTGTGTCTATTTCCTAGTGTTATTATCCTTTTCTCGTGCATGGTTGTGTGAACCATGACTTCCCCTAGGACCTGTGACATGTCACACATAAATTATTTTCATTTGTATGTTGAATCATATCAAAGGAGATTCATATGGATAACATTCCATAGTGGTGTTGAGATCAGATAGTTGAGATTGTTTGTATGTTTTAGAAGGAACCACCCACAAGTTTTATGAACATGCAATTCCATATTCTAATTCACCTACCTGATGAGGTTGAATTAGTTGGGGTGCTCTCATGTCATTGGATGTTATTCTTAGAGAAGTACATGAAAAAATTGAAGGGGTAAGTTTGACAACGGTCAAAACTAGAGGGCTCTATGGTAGAGGGGTACATAGTATATGAGTCATTCTATTATTCTAGTGAGTACATCAAGCAAATTTATGACACAACAAGGGCGTCATTTGGGATGACCATCAAGATGAGGAAAAAGGGAAGGGGAGCTACTCTAAATGAATGGAAAAAGGTGCTTGATAAAGAGTAATTTAGTTATATTTTTTCAATTTAGTACATAGAAATTGTTTAAATTGAAGTTGATAATATATATTTGATCCCATGCTATTCATTTTGAATTCTTGTATACATCAACGAATTTACGAATTTATGCCATCAATAAATTCGTTCTTTAAGTTGATAATATATATTTGATATCATGCTATTCTTTTTGAACTTTTGTAGACTTCAACGAATTTACAAATCAATTCCATCAATAAATTCATTCTTTACAACACAGAGGAAATGTGACCATGGGCCACGTTGTACGGAGAGAAAAGAAGGAGATGGGGCAGTGACAGGAAATAATTCTGACAGTTGAATGGTAGAATCATGCCTTATCATGATCATTTAAAATAAATATGCCAAAAATATGTCCCAACAGTTGGGTGGCTAATCTAATACAAGATAAATATAAGTGTCCAGTCGTAACCCACGTGGAGAAGATGTGGATGCACTAAACATTGGGATCATGTGAAACAACTCTGTAATAACCTCTTTGAGTACCACATTCTATTTATAATATTGAACATTTGAATTGTAACACGTATTATGTTTTTATTAATGTTTCAGTTATTAGACAAATGACACCATCCTTTGTTCCCATTTTTACAGGTGCATTTGTTCCCATCTATGTGGGCATATGGACATAATTTCCGCACTTATTATGTTGGTGATGGAAACATCACACAATATTGTGGATTGGAGGTCGAGTTTGACCAATGTAGTCATGATATCCACCATGATCAAAACCTAATAGAGGGGAAGTTAGGTTACATTGGAAAGATACAAGAGATCATGCAAGTGGACTTCTCCTCATTTCAATGTGTTATTTTTTGTTGCAAGTGGCGAGATACCTTTGACCGAAAAAATGTAAAGAAAGATTGTGATAGTGGGCTAACATGTATTAACTCTAAAAATATGAGGGGTTGAAACTAAGGATCCTTGTGTTTTCCCAAAACATTGCAACCAAGTCATTTTTTACCTACATGTGTTGGATGGGGATTGGTGGTTCATACTGAGACATGATCCGAGATCTAAATATCTTTTTGAGAACAACAATGTTACAATGCCAAATGATGAAGATAATTAGGGTGATGGCAACGAAGAATGATTTTTAAATGCTTTGTTTCAACATTTATATTGTGGATGTGCCATTTTATTATGGGTATCTATACTGACCAATTATGTTTTTTTTTTCTTCATTTTATAATTATGTTGGATACGGAAAGTTAACAACCATTTACAACCACCATATTGAAAATACATTAAATAGTACAAGCATAAGATATGGTTTTGATAAATTTTTGTTGTCATATTTATTGTTTATTATAGCAAATTTATGTTGTATTGTATTAACATATGTTTATGTTAACCTTTGAATCACTAAGAATTAATTGAGATATCATAAAGTTGGTGATGTACAATAGTAAATATTTGTTTTAAATTATATTTTATTCAACAAAAAAATGAAGATATTAAAAAATCAAACCTCAAATTTTTTATTGTTTGATGGAACTTCTCTGGTTCAAGTCTAGGATAGCCCAGTTGCACCAGGGAAAATCATAAAAAAAATTATTTGTTGATGCATGCTCCACTTGGCCCAAGTACGAGTGATCCGAAAATGATCTTTTAAAGACTTGGTTAATTTTTAAGCATGAGTTCATTTACCAATTAGGAATTGATGAAAGAAGAAGAAATTAATGAGATATTATCACAGCCATAATAAAGAAATGTTGATCAGAATGTAAGCACAAAGAACAAAAAAACATAACAACAAAGTTGTTAACGGAGTTCGACAAGATTTCCTATGTCTTCGGGCCTTTGTCTCAGTGGATGGCGATTTATTAGTTCTCTTAAATGATTCAAAAGTGCATCAAAAAAGTGTTAAAAGGATTACAAATTGGTCTGGTTGTGTTCTCTCGACCTCAAGAATCCAACACAACTGACGACATTGAAAAGAGCTGAGTGTAGCTCCTGGAATTGGCCCACAAAGTTCCCCTCCTCAATGGCTTCCCTGCATAAAAATGACTTTGGATTTCAAATTCCTCAACATTTATCCTGTTATGAACCTTTCTCATGCTGCTAAGAACCCATGGTTTATATAGATGTGGAGTTGGTATCATCCTCCCAAGATCTGGCCTCAAATCGGGCTTCAGATCCCCCAATAATGACTAAAATCCATTAAAAACAGGCTTGAAATCATCAAAAAATCATAATATATAGTAAAAAAACCCATTTTTGAAAAAATACAGGGTGCAACCCCCTTTACTCAAGCTCCTGTCCATATGGGAGGCACCATATGCCTACGGGATGTAACTGGTGCATTGGCCCCCCTTTCTCTCTGGTCCTGGTCATGTGGCTATGGCCCATGTGGCCAAAACCTATACTCCACATGCTCTCCAATATCTCGGTAGCCCTCGGTCTAGCTCTTGGTCGGTTGGGGCTAGCCCCCACCGACCGGGGCTTATCCCACAACTCTCGCTACACTCAACTTAACATCAAATCTGGTGGTTGTTTGAAACAAGGACCATATTTTCCCAAGTGGCTAGCGTAGGAGGTTAGTCCGTTGGTTGCCCAAAAGGTCAGGGGTTTGACCCCCGCAAAGCGCAACAAAATTTTTGGACCAACCAACCTTGGAAAAATCCAGGGTGCCATGTGGCACCCTTTGATTGGGCCACGTGTCACCCCGTGATTTGTCTATACAATACAGTCATTGTACAGTTAACACACAATCAACATGCACAGTCAGCTGCCATGTCAGTTTCCATGTCACTGCTGTACAACCTAGTAACCTGTTTAGTCAGCTGCCACATCAACATCCATACAACCCAGTCACCCTGCCATGTCATCTTTTGTACAACCTAGTCACCCTGCCACACCAGCTTCCGTACAGACTAGTCACCCTTCCATGTCAACTTCCATACAACCACCTATCGTTTGTATTGCCACATGTAAACCTGTCATTGGGCCACGTCATGTACAAACTGCCATGTCTCATCCATACATTGCCACATGTCAATTTCGTACTAGTCCAACTCATCTCAAAAACACCAAAATTGAGTGACATGTGTCACCTTCTATTGATGCCACATCATCATGATGACATCATCCTGACGTCACCTGTCATACTGTTGATGTTAACAGTATGACTTATTGAGTTTGACCAATTTGAATTTTTTCCTGTTTGGGAAATCGGTTAGAACGCGATATCTTTCGCATATGACGTCCATTTGCGAAAAAAATTATATGGTCGGAATCAATGCGACGATCTAGACACAATGGCTCTGGTTTCGTCCGATTCCAAGAACTTTGATTTTTAGGCATTCCTAGATCCATTTTGGATCAACGAGGGATATAACTCAGTTGGTAGAGCTCCACTATTGCAATTGGATTGTTGTTATTAAGGGTTGGATGCTTGATTGTCTAGGCGGTAATGATAGTATCTCTTACCAAAAACGATGGCTCACTATTTCTTAGTAATGGGGAGGAGGACCAAAACATGCCACTGAAAAACTATACTGAGACAAAGATGGGTTGTCAAGAATGTATATATGATAAATAGTATGCATGCATAGGTCACGGTACCAATAGTCAAAATCCCACTGAATAGTCATTTTAGTAGCCATAATCCTCATGAAGACCCCATATATACTATAAAAAGAAAAAAGAGAATGCTCCCTTCAATTCTTCCTAAGATCTAAGGGTTAATGAAAACGTGCATGATAAGTAGAGTGAAAAGTAGTGAAAGTGGACCATAGAGAGTAGGATATGGAGAGAGGGTGTCCCCATAAGAGAAAGTCAAAAGACATCTAAAATGTGCTTTTCAAGGTATGAATCCTGATGAAATCTCAAGTGTTACCAAAAAGTTCTAAGAGATAGTTTTCCCTTGGTTCTTTCCTTTGTTGGTTTTTGTTCTTTTGTTTGTGGTTTCAGAAGTTTAGTCTATAACTATTCCTTTCCATGTTCCCTTGGCTATGTAGCTGGCCCATCATTGTGGTTCAAATATTTGTAGTGAGAGGTATTAGTGGATCGACTCAATCGTCAAGTCGATCCTTTTGACACTCAAGATTCAAATTCAAATCCTACTCATCAGTCATAATATCTGACCCCAGGGTTTGGGTCATCTCGCTCCTTGAAAGAAAAGTCTTTTGAAGTTCGAAGGATTGCTTACCCGACCTTAATAAGTGGGGTGAGGAAGAATGACTCGTCCATATATGGATGAGGAAGATCCGAGTCCAAATCTTTAGAATGAAGGTCCCAATCTATAAAGTCAAAGTTTGGGTTAGGTAGATCCCAATGAATATATACTTACTTTGATGGAACTTCTAAGGATAATTCCAACAAAATAACTTCGTGCAACATCTATGAGTTCTGGAATCATATTTATTATTTTAAATTTAATTGAATAAATTTCATATATTATAATAGTTGGATGATATGAATTAATAAAATCTTTGGAAAAACTAAATATTAATAAAATATAATAATTTTGATTTCAGTAAACAATTGTTTTATAACTTTGTCTTGTTATCTTTGAATAATAAAAATAATAAAAATAATAAAAATAATAAAAATAACATTATTATTACATCATCATAATTATTAGTAGTGAATAATAATATTATATTGTTATTATTATAATATATGAAAAAAGAATATTAGTGGAAAGTAGATCTACTATACATGGGGGGGGGGTTCTGTGGCTAGGGTTTTCCTGGCTGCAGACCCCATAATTTGTTACTTCTCCTGGAGTTTGTGTGCATAGTAGCATTCAAGACTGCTAATTGTCCGCCTTCTCCTTTGAAGCCTCTTCTCCCCGGATTCTTTTACTGCTGCAGTGCCTTTCTTCGGGGTATTTTTCTGTGAGGATTTTTCTTTCTTTGGATGTTGCAGATCGAGCTCTCCTCTTTGGATGAGACATATTTTTTATGGTGGCCAGGTATCTTCGTTTTCTAGTGCAATTCTCCCAGTGATGCTGAGATCTTGCCTTGACTCTTTTTTTTGCTCAGATCTATCTTTTCTTACCCATATCGAGTTTTCGCTGGATGAAGGCATTAGGGGTGTCTCCATCTGAAATCCCTCTCTAGTTTTGAGGTCATTTTCAAGGTTTGATGCATACAACAGGATTCTTGTTCCTAGCTTCAAAATTTGAATGCCGAGTTTCATATTTTTTCAGCCAGTGTTTGGAGCTTTTTGACCTTCTCTCATTCTTGAGAGGATTGTATGCCTCTCAGACCTGGCCCGACCTACTTTTGGGTTCTCTTTGGAGGATTTCTTGTGTTCCTGCTCTCGACATGGGTATCTTGGGGTTTCCTTCTGTAGTTTTATCTTCATGTGACAGATCATTCTTAGTGGGTGCGTGGATCTAGGTTTGGGTCTTGGTGTTGGGATATTTCACTTTGTTCTACTCCTGATGTTGCGGTTCCTCTCTTTGGTTTCATTGGTTGTTCATGGTTTGATGTATGCTCAGTTTCGACTCCTTTTGGTGGATGTCGATGGTTTTCCTTCTATATGGCAGGGGTTGTGCTAGAGCTTTGAGGTACTATCCTTGGGTGTGCAATGTTGTGCATGGCATTTTGAGAGTGTGGTGTTGTGCATGGCACTTTGAGGTCCTTTGAGAGGGCGTGCAATTTCTGTTCTTCTCTATTGGTTGTTGTCTACTTCAATGTTCCCGCTATCTAGTTTTTTTGTTGTGAGGGTTTTCATACCTCTCTAACCTGGTCCTTCCAACTACTAGAGTTTTGTTGGGATTTCTTTTATGGGTTTATTTTTGTGGTGGGACTTCTTGATCCGGGATTTCCGACCTCTTTGGGTTTTTTTTTCCCTAGTTTCTGTTTTTATTTTTTCTTTGTGGATTACCAACCATCTTTTGTGTCCCTTTGGGATCTATCTACCCATGATTGGGTCATGCTTAAGGCACCTACAAAATGTAATTTGGTTCTCTTCGAATGAATAAAATTATGCTTTTTTCCGTGGAAAAAAATTATAATATATGAAAAAGACATAAATATTCAAGTCACAATAATTTCACTCATCATATTTAATTATTTTTTGTTTCTAAACACATTTAATCAACATATTGTATATTGTTGGATGACAAACAGTTCACCTTGAAGAAGAGTTAAACATTATATGGCATTAATGGTTATAACTTTTTGTAATCATAATCCAAATTAAACGATTTCATAAAAGTAAAGTTAAACATTATATGGAAATTGTAAATTTAAATGAGTGACACATCTCAAATTTCACTTAAAAATAGAGAAATCATTAGCATACTCATAATACATTTTATAAATAAAAAAAAACCAAGACATTATATGAAAAATATAATATACATGAGCGATATGCATATCAATATACATGTCAAACATACATCTCAACAAAATCTGCAATAAACATGTCATATATACATCTCAAGTCAAATATAAAGGTATCAATATACATGTCAATCTGTACCACTACTAGCTAGGTCCACCACCAGAGCTAGATGCATTAGTGTCTCTGCTACCATAGGTAGAGGGTCTATCAATAATAACAATGGAAATAAATGTTGACATAAATGCACTATCAAATGTCTCTCTATCAACATCATCAACTTGTGTAGCAATACTTGATGTGAACATAGTGTCCAAAACATCAACGATCCAAATTATGTGAAGAACGAAATGAGATACAAATGAAAATATAACAGAGACACATAAATACAATGAACCCAATATCTATTAATGAATAATATAATATTGTAGAACACTAATTGACTAGAATGGTGATAGCTTATCTTTGAAGAGAAAAAGATTTTGACTACCCGCATTCACAATAAGCATTACATCACACTCCATTACATGCTTAAAGGACCTCCTTTACCTCTATTATATATGAGAGAGTGAGAGGAGAATAATTCCCACGATGCATGTGGGATAAATTGGTCTATGTTTACAAAATTCCATAGGCATGTAAAACACTAGGACTTCACAGGAGGTCACCCATCCCAGTACTACTCTAGCCCAAGCGCACTCAACTACAAAGTTTTGATGGGATTTGATGCATCAACGTTGTAGGAATGTACATAGGACCACTAGGAAATCATTACATGATGGATGTAATCAACAAATGGAGATGAAATCACATTACATTCCCCATAAAAAGGGTGAATATCATGGTTTATCAAAACCATGGGCTCGAAAATGTTGATTCAATGGAAAAGGTGGACTGCCACCGATATCCACCTGGATTGGTCCTTCCCCCTTAGGAATAAATGATCCCCATTGTGTCAATTTTCCTCGGGAGATGGATAAACTTTTGTTTAATTTGAACCTTGGTGAGTTGCTTGCCTTACTGAAGTAGTTGTCTTGCTTGTACTTGGAATTAGCCCGTTGAAGTATGTCATGAACCTGTTGTTGGAGGTGTTGGATCTGTTCAAAAAATATGGTTGCATGATATTCCTTGGTCAGAGTGTGGGAGGAATCTATTGGTGAAGATGCAATAAGAAGATCTATATCAATGGGGGCTAATAATTGGAACCCCAAGCACACCTGAAAGGGGTTGTGGCCAATAGAGCTATAAATGGCTCTATTATAGTTATGTTGACCATATGAAATACTCTAATTCTATGAAAGGGAGTGCCTATAGATTCATTGGAATGCTTGACATTGCAGTGCATAGGCACCCCCATAGGTGAAAAAAAAATATATTTCTCCTCTACAATCTTGTTGATCTACTTCTGTTGTATAGAAAGGTCTTAGGCCGAGGATGTGGTGGTCGCAGTGATCTTCTATTGACCTTCTAACCGGATCCTGAAGAGGATAAACTTTGTTCTTTGAGAGATTACTTTGGAGCATTGTTTTTCCATGATCAATGAAATGGCAGTAATCAGAACTACCATTGGTACCCTGTAGAGATGACTCCCCAAAGTAACAATGACACTACGAGGCCGAGTCTCATAAACAACATGACATTTCCACATATAATGTTGACCTAAAATAACATCACATACTTCAATTGGGGAAACATCACATAGTACCTCATCCTTTAAGGGATTGATGCCATAAGAAATGCGACATTGTTGGATGATTTGAAGGTCTCGTAACCGATTCAACCATCCAATGGTGTATGGTTGGGGGTGTGGCATTGTCATCAACTTCATTCTTTTGATGACATAGGTTGATACCAGGTTCTTCTAACTCCCACTGTCAACAATGAAATTCAGTGGTGTTACACATTATTTTTTTCACATTGATGACATTGATGATGTTTTCCTATTATCTTTTCATTTGAAGGACTATTGTCACAATCCCTAAAGAAGTTGGAAGAACCTTTCTTGGGAGGATGTAGAACTTGAGGAAATCCTTCAAAAACTATGTTTTTCAATAGTGTCGCTTGTTGCTTTCTAGCAAGGTGCGACAACTTCAATTTTCACATGTTGCATCACTGGAAGGTGCGACAATGACACTTTCTGCTGAGGTTTAAGGGTGCGGAAACCTTTGTACATGGGAAACATGAAATTATTGAAGCTTCTAGAAGATACGTTTTGATGATGAGTTGTTTGTCGACCGGTTTGGATCTCACCCGTTTCTCCTGATTTAGTGAGATCCTAACCTCTCACCCTAATATCCTCATGGCTTCCTCTCCAATATATAAATGGAGGCATATTCTAAAGGGAAAGGCTAATTAGAATAATGAGAAGATAGAATGAGATTATGGTGAATTGAGAATAGATCCATATTTGTGATTGAGAGATTGTGAGTCTCATTTTGGCTCTAAGATATTTAGTGGTGCCAAAGTACTCAAGAGATGGTGATGCCATTCATGGAAGCTACATGGGTATTGAAGCATTGAACTACTGGAAAGAGTTTGTCAACACCAAGGCTTGGTTGTAATATTTTTCTGGATTTATTACTATAGTAATAAATTTTCCTTTCCTAATAAATATTGTTAATGGTTTTTATTTGTATTTCTCTTTGGATATTTACATAGATTCATTGAAATATATGTATGTTTGTTACTTTCACGGGTTCTATTTGATCCTTTTTAGAGGTCTATGTTTCTAAAAAGCATTGGATCAATCTTGGAGATACAATTAACGAGGAGAAATGTTAATTTAAAAGGTACAAGTTTTCGATCCTTTTTCATTTCATTTGAATATAAGGAAATGAGTGTGTTTTGTCTTGTTTTGTTTTAGTTTCGAGTTCCCGAACTAGGGAGATTTGCTTATGTCCGCATTTACAAATTTATCCACAAAAAAATTGGCGACTCCACTGGGGAACAATTTTCTAGATTTGTTCTCCTAGTTTCCTTCCCATGTCTTATTTGAGTCTTCCTGAGTCATCATCCGGCCTTGTATGATCGATTAATCTAAAAATTCCACTGAAGAGTTTGAGTAATTTTTCTTTTTTCTGACTTTTAGTTTCTTGTCACATCCTAGTTTGAGATACAGAGCGACATTGTAGCACTATAGGATTCTTTTGCTCGTGACAATTAGCCTTGTTGCATCCTTGTTTGAGGTATAGAGCGACATTGTCGCACTGTGATATTCCATATAAATGTGACAACTGGACTTATCGGACTGTTTGTCAAAGCCACCTGTGACAACCTCTGAAAAAAATGTTTTTTTGATTGTTCTTTCTTTTCCAGATCTTAGATCTGATGCTTGGAGTGTTTTTTGACTGGTTAATTCATTGATTTGCAATCTTCTTGATGATCTGAAGTTTCTTTTTCACCATTAAATTTTTTTCTTATTCTCTCTCATTTATTTTGAATTGAAAAGGGTATAATCTCTCAGTTGTATCTTTGAGTGCTTTTCGATTTAAGATTTTATATTGTTTTCTTGAGGGCTTTTGATAGTAACAAAGTAATCTTTCTTCATTGAATGATTTCTTTGAAGTTTTTGATTGGTGTACTTCTAAGCTTGTATTTTAGAGCGAAATTACGCGTTTTTTTTTTTTAGCTTTCATTCTTCAAAAATTTTCCTCCTCAGAATCGTGTATTCTACATTTTCTTTGACTCATATATTCAACATTTTGCATTCAAATTTTTGGGTGGTGCATATTTGTAGTTTATGTTTGATTGCATTGGGTTCATGCATCCAAGAAGGTAAAATTTTTTCTCCTTCTCATAATATAGCCTTCATTGAAGTGAAATATTGCATCTTCGTTTCTTTGAATTGTTTAGAGTTGGTCAAAACACCATTTGGTCCACACCATTTCCCTTTTGAGTAAACAACAACCATTAAAAATCACACTAATAAAATTTATTAGAAACGTTTTGTTTACATTGGTAGCAAACCTACATTAGATTAGTTGTAGGGATTTGGAATAGGTCTTTAGGTCAACTTTTCAAAT
>ML814118.1:134550-152086 GCA_009831015.1 Picea engelmannii | reverse complement strand
AAAGAAACAATGGTGTGGGTCCAAGTGGAATAGGCAGGTGGCCACCAATATCCACCTGGATCATTCCTCCCCCCTTAGGAAGAAATGGTCCCCATTGCGTTGAGTTCCTCCATGAGATGAGGAAACTTCTGTTGAACTTGTTCCCTAGTGAGCCACTTGCCCTAGTGAAGGAGTTGGCCTGCTTTGACAACTCGATATAGCTGGATCCTCTGCTAGTGGGTGTTATTGATCTATGTGTCCATAATTCGATTAGTTGTGGCTTTTTCCATGCAATCTGGGTTTAACTCTGTTGGTGTGAGTTGTTCTTCCATGTCGGATGTGTCCAATAGAGGTGGAAAGTAGGGACGAAGGCAGTCGACATTGAACAACGGGTGCAGACCAAGGAATGGTGGAATACTGAGCTCAAAGGCATTGTCCCCTACAACCTTGATGATGGTGTATGGCCCATATCAGAGTGGGTGAATCTTGCGGTAGGGTCTAGCGAGGCGCTCCTTTTGCAAATGTAGCCACACTTTGTCGCCCACCTGGAAGTTGTGTGGCACCCGATGTTGATCATGTCACTACTTGTACTTATCATTGGCTTTGTCCAAGATGTCATGAACCTATTAGCGGATGTAATGAATGCGATTAATGAAGTTGTTTTCCTTGTCAACCTCAGATTGGACATGGGATGAATCTTCCTGAGTAGCTGCAAATGGCATGGCTACGTCAATGGGACATAGTGTCTGGAATCCCAAGCCCACCTGAAAGGGGATGTGGCTGGTTGAGCTATAGAGAGCACGGTTGTAGCTATTTTGTACATAGGGGAGGCTCTCATCCCATGTGCGTGGATGCTTTGAGTTGTACATGCGTAGAATGTGTACAATCATCTGGTTGATGACCTCTGTCTGGCCATCAGTTTGCGGATGGAAAGATGTGGACTTGGTGAGCTTGGTGTCCAGCATCGACCAGAGGATGGACCAAAATGTACTGAGGAACCTGCTATCTCGATATGAGATGATAGACTGTGGGATCCCAAAGTGTACCCACACTCACTCAAAGAAGAGTTTAGTAGTGGCTTCTGCTATGATATTCTTCTTAGAGGCCATCATAATGGACATATTCGAGAATATGTCGATGACCACAAAAACATAGTCATTGCCATGCTTAGTAGAAGGAAGGCTCGACATGTAATCCATGGAGATGGATTCCCAAGGTCGACTAGGGGTGGGCAACGGAGTATAGAGGCCTTTCCTCTTGATGGTTGGTTTGGAAATGTCACAAGCAGTGCAGGACTTGATGTAATTCCCGACATCCGATCGAAGGTTTGGCCAATAGAAATACTTTTGCAGTACTGCCACGGTTTTCTCGACCCTGAAATGCCCAACGACCCGACTGTAGTGCACCTCCCAAATCATCTTGGCACGCTCGCTTGAAGGAACACAAAGATGTCCTAGGTGACATAGCAGGGCATCCTGGAGGCAAAAATTAGGAGCTTGATTACTGTCCAAGAGTGTATTGTATGTGTGGCCGAATTCTGGATCATGTTTGTAGAGAAGCGACCAATCAGAAGTCTTGTGCCCACAAGAGTTGAGCACCGTGGTTAGCGCCATGATAGGGGGTTGGTGGAGGCAGTCTACAACATTATTGGTGCTTCCTTTCTTGTACTTAATGTTCAAATGAAACTGTTGCAGGTATGTGGACCACTTCTGATGGCGATCATTCTGCAACTTCCCTTGTGTCTGTATGAACTGCAAGGGTCAGTGGTCTGTGTGGATGACCGTTTTCTTTCCCAAAATGTAATGCTTCTATTTTCGGCAAGCCTGCATAATGGAATACATCTCCTTGCCATAAGTGGGATACTTCTGAACTGTGTCAGAAAGTGTTTCACTGTGATATGCCACTGGATTCCCTTGTTGAGTAAGGACTGCCACAATAACATAGTTGGAGGCATCTTTCTTGATCTCAAATGGTTGTTGCAAGTCTGGTAATGTGAGCACTGGTGCAGAGAAGAGACGATGCTTCAAATCGTCGAACTCCTTCTATTGATATTTAGACCAAATGAATTTTTCTTTCGCTCCTCCCTTGGTGACTTGACTCAAGGGCCAAGTGATATGAGAGAATCCCAACACAAACTTGCGGTAGAAATTGGTAAGACCCAAAAAGCTTCGGAGCTCTGTTAGGGTGGTTGGGGCTGGCCAATCCCGAATGACTTGGATCTTGGTTGGATCCACATGCACCCCCCACTCATCAATAATGTATCCTAGATACTAAACCTGGGTCATGCCAAAAGTGCACTTCTCCAAATTGGCACACAACTTGTGTTGCTGCAGTGTTTGGAGGACTTGTTGGATGTGGTGGAGGTGCTCTTCCCAAGTCTGGCTGAAGATCAGAATGTCATCCAGGTACACCACTACAAATGATTTGGTGAATGGTCGCAATATGTCATCCATTATTCTCATGAAGGTTGCAGGGGCATTTGTCAACCCGAAAGGCATGACCAACCATTCGAAAAGTCCCTCCTTGGATTTGAAGGTAGTCTTCCACACATCAGAGGGTTCAATTGGTACCTGGTGATACCTAGACTTCAAGTCGATCTTGCTAAAATATTTTTCCCCCTTTAGTTGGTCTAGAAGGTCATCAATCCATGGGATCGGGTACCTATTTTGGATAGTGATCTTGTTCAGTGCCCGATAGTCAATGCAAAGTCTCCAAGTCCCATCTTTCTTCTGCACCAGCACGATCGGGCTCCCAAAGGGTGATGAACTCGGTTGGATGTGACCTTTCTGCAACAACTCCTGAATCTGCCTCTTGATTTCGTCATTCTCTAGAACGGAGCATCGATAGATCCATTCTTTGGGAACTGACACACTTGGGGTTAGATCGATGGGGTTGTTGACCTAACAGTGTAGAGGCACCCCTGCGGGGGAGGTGAATATGTCCTCGTACTCCTCCACAACCTTATCCATCTATTGCTGTCATTTAGAGGGGCCCTGTATGGAGGTCGTGGCCGCAAGCTTCTTCTTTCCTTGAGGGTGGATCATCAGGAAAACAAATTTCCTAGTTTTGGCAATGAGCTTACTGCATTGTTTTGCAGTAACCAAAGAGATGGTTGTAGGCGGTGATATTTCCGGTATCTTGTACAACTTATTGTCCAAATTAATAATAAAAATACGAGGCCTGGACTCATACACAACATGTCGCTTCCACAAGTATGGTTGGCCTAATAATACATTAGAAACATCAAGAGGAGAAATGTCACATAATACCTCATCCATGAAGGGCTTGATGTTGTAGGGAAGGCGACATTGCTGGCTTACACAGAGGTCCCATCCTTGGTGCATCCACCCGATGGTGTATGGTTGTGGGTGTGCTGTGTTCGGAAATCCCATCCATTTCACGACCTCTTCTGAGATGAGGTTCTTCTGGCTCCCGTTGTCCACAATGAACTGCAACGGGGATCCCCTTATCCACATCTGGGAATGTAAGAGGCACTCCGCCTCCTCTGGATCTTCTGGTTCCTTCTTCTGGATCTTTGTGGTGGCAACGGTGGCATTGGGATCCACATCGATAATATTCTTCCCCCTGTCATTCCCCTTGTCAGGTTATGATTCAGAGTCGGAGCCTGCATCCGATTCACAAGCCTTCAACTCGGCTACCAGTGACTGCTTGGCCCGACACTCACTTGTGTTGGCTTTGGTGGGTTGTCCTGTGCCACCCCGCCTTGGCTTGGTCCTTTGTTGGACAGTTTGGGGGTACCTTTCCCTTGCTTTTGATTCACAGACCCAAAGTCTCACTTCTTCTGTTTGAACTTCTGCTCAATCTTGGCAGCATATCGGTATGCCGCACCAATCGAGGAGATGTTGAGGAACTCCATTTCCTCCTGAATGTATCTATGAAGACACCTATGGTACTTTAACACCAAATGTTTCTTCGAATATTTGATACCCAACTTTATGCGTAGGGTATGGAACAAATTTGTCAGCTCATGCACATCTTGGTCTCTTTGTTGCCGTAGTGTAGTCCATTGTATGTATTTTTCCTCATAGCTCCCCATGGGATAATATTGTTCCTTGATGGCGTCTCAGAAAGAATTCCAAGAGGGTATGACTAATAACAGAGAGGGTTTCCCCTCACTCTGTTGCTCCCATTAGGTTTCCCACCAGTCCTTGACATGGGGGGCAACTTTAAGGAGTGAAAAAATAATCCTTTCTCGGTCGGAAAAGTCATGAACCAAGAAATATCCTTCTAGAAGATTCAACCATCTATCAACGCCATCTGCATATATTTGGTCCTCAAATATGGGAATGTCAAAGTTTACTTGTACCTTAAAAGGAGTGGCGCCTCCAGAGTGACTGTTGGATGTAGATGCACTGTCAGCGGGGAGCCGTTGAAGGATCTGGGCAAAGTTGTCCATCATCGCATTCCTTTGTTTCTCGAGGGCCTCATTGAGCAATAATTTTATAGGATCTCTTGGTCCCTCATATTTATTTTCTTCCCTCATAGGCGACCATCAAGGATTGCGAGGCTGATATTGCAACGGTTCAACTAGATCGAGCCCTAACTCCTTATACCTCGATGTCGTTGGGGACATGCAAAGAAGGATCGAGAAAGAGAAGATTTCTCTGATACCACTGATCTAGATTTATGAAGGAACACAATGAAATACATAAATGCACATAAACGCAGATATGCAGCGGAAGTAAAACTTCATTTCATTAACAACAAATGACTGAAATATGCTTACAGACAGAATGGAAATAAAATAGCTTAGGTGCTGGTAGCTTATCTCTGAGAAGAGATGTGGCAGCTAATAGCCTATGAAATCTGTGTTACAATGAGGCTCGAAGGCCTATATATTATTAAGAAACAATGGAAAACCCTAAAAATCCAAAAACCTAACCCTAGGAGATGAAACACTAGAATATGGGCCCCGTTGGGGTAAATTGGTACATCAATTTCCCGGGGTCGTAACTTTGGCATACTATCTCCGTTTGATGCACATGATACATCATTAGAAAGATCTATCTGAGGACTACACTTTTGACAACGAATATCAATTCCGGAACAAACTCATATTTTCCGAAGCATTCATGCCCAAAAAATGTTGTTGAGGGCCTCAAAACAGCTCCGGAAGTTCAGGACCCAAAAAACTGCTAAAAATAGTAAATTGTGCTACAATTAAGGAAACTAAAAAACTGAAAGAAACAATGGTGTGGGTCCAAGTGGAATAGGGGGGTGGCCACCAATATCCACCTGGATCATTGGTTTTCATCCCTGCCCTTGCATGTATTACCCGACTGTCGACTTTTTCCCTAGACATCGATTTTGCAAGTGGTAACCTTAGTGGCCATTATCTTTAGTCTCATACACGAGGTGACAATGAAGGGAAAATTATTTGTTGTACCTTGGGAAGATGTTGGCCAAACTCACTCAGGGTCCTTGGAGGGTCACCCGTGGTTCTACCATAAGGGGACTTGCACTAGGGTGTAAGTCCATTAAACAGGTCACCAACGTAACTATTCTGCCCGCTCTATCTCAACCTCTTTTCATATTGATCTCACAATGTTGGATTTCATCACCAACTAGTGCGTTCATTGTGAGAAGGTTTGTTTGTTTGTTTGTTTTATTCCTAGAATTTTTTGCGTGTGCTATCTATTTTCTCTAGCAGACCTTAGGTTAAGTCTGTGTTATGGCATCAGTTCCCGGAATGACCAATGAAGGGACTCCTTTTCCTGGGGAACCTTTTTCTTTTCCTTCTTATGGAAACATTGGTCCCCCTTTTATTACTACTTTTTGAGTCTTCCAGTATTTACTATTGGGTTACCAGTATGGTTGTTTTCCACTCCAGTGATCCCCAATGTTCCTGGTGCTTCGAGTGAAAACACACCTCCCCAAGAAAGTCAACCTCATGTTGACCCATCACCTTCTTCACTTGTCGAGTCTTCTTCCCTTTCTTCTTCTTCGCCTAGTGAAAGATCTGCAACTAGTAACTAGGTGGATAAGAAGAAGAACAAAAGGAAGATTAAGAAGAACAAAAATAAGCAAGGGGCCAAGATTCCAACCACTATAAGGCATGTTGGAAATAAGAAACCAATTATTTTTAATTAGGTTGGGAGTGTTGATGATGCTCACAAGTCTACCTAGATATCTCATAAGCCCAAATACCCTTGCATACTTTGCAAGGGAGAACACCTTCATAGAGAATGTCTTGGTTTATCCAAGGTTTTAGAAGTGTTGTTTATAGGTTCTCAACAACCCGCGTCACCAACCTATGGACATCATACTTGTGACAACCCTTCAATTGGTGATAGTATTGTTGGAAAGAAAGGTCGAGTCAAATTTACTTGTAGGTTATGCGAAGGGAGTCATCAAACTCGCCTTTTCCCTCGTATGGATGAAGCCTCGAAATTATTGGAAGAGATTAATGTTGATCAATAACAACTTCCAACCGGTTATCGTAAAATCTCTCCCAATCTGTCTTTAGTTGATGAACTGGTCAATCTGATTCCATCCTTGGTCAGTCTAGTTGATCAAGTGGTCAATTTGGTTTCATCCTCAGTTGAACCAGTTGATAAAGTGGTTGATCTGATTCCATCATCGGTCAATCCCACTCTTATTTTAAAGAGTAAAACCCAAGTGGTTGATCTGATTCTGTCATCAGTTGATCCCACTCTTCCATTAAAGAGTGAAACCCAAGTAATTGGTTTGATTTTGTCATCGATCGATCCCACTCTTCCATTGAAGAGTGAAACCTAAGAGGTCGATACGGTCCCCCGTTCAATCAATCCCACTCCTTGTTTGAAGAGTGAGGATGTCGCTCAGGTCTTTCTTGTTACCACAAATTCTTCCATATTAGGGGGCATTCCAACAGTTCCAATGACACCCACTCCAAGCAATGCGATTACCACTCATTGGAATGATCTAACAAAAAATTGTCTTCCTTTTTACGTGCCTTTACAAATCATTGTTCAGGTTTCTGGTAGTAATATCCCTAAAACTATAATAGATGAGGGAGATTATGTTAGCATCCTATCCTTGAATGCTTGGAAAGCTCTTGGTTCACCTCAACTTGCACTAATGACTCATAATCTGTTGGATTTTAATAGAAAGGTTAGTCAACCTTTAGGGATCCTTCATCAGTTTCCTGTTACTTTGGGAGGGAGAACTATTTTTATTGATGTAATGGTAGTCCATGACCCCTTGGATTTTAATTTTCTCCTCAGGCAAGACTATGTTTATGTTATGAAGGTTGTTGTGTCCAAGGTATTTAGAGTGATGTGTTTCCCTCATAATGGAAATATAGTGACCATAGAACAACTTTCATTCATTCTCCCTCATATGAAGGTCAACCATCCAACTTCCCTAAATGGTCTTTATATTCCAGCGTCATCTGCCTTGTTGCAGGTCAATTATGTGACAACCTGCCCCATGCATTCAACTCCAAATGAGAAGGAATATCTCCCTTCTTTTGAATTAGATCCGGTATTTGACATGGTGATATCTTCGATAAGGCTATTAGAGCCTGATCTCCCTACCCCTATCGAGACCCTCAACATGTATTCCTTCTAGAGTGTTGTTCTTCCGTCTAGTGAATATCTCTTGGAAGCCATGACCGAGGTTTGTCCCTTGACATGTATTCCTTCTAGACAATTATCCTCTTGGAAGCCATGATCAAGTAGAGATGAGCATAGTTTTATGTTACATTCCAAGCTTATTAAAAAATGAGACCAGAGTCGAGAAAAGTCGTTTCTATTTCAAGCTCGTTAAAAAATGAAACAGAGGTATGGGAATCAAACCCAGAGATTATGAGCATAGTTATTTTACTGTGTCAAGATCATTAAAAATTGAAATAACTTCCTCTCCAGTTGAGTTGAGTCTCTCACCTAAACCTTCATTCCATCCACCTCAGTCAGTTGATCCTCTTTCTTCCTCCCTCTATGGTGAAATTTTTTCCTATTAGTAACTAGGAGTCTATTGGATATAGAAATTGGTGATAGGAGAAGAGTCAGTGGATGAAATGAAGCTTGTGGGGGCATGTCTCCAACATTTGGTCATCATGCTGGAGTTAAGGTGCTAGCTTTACAAGATGGGGGAAAAGTACCAACTATCCATGGGTCCCGTTCAAAACCTTTGGAAATTACGTTGGGAACTCTTTGGAGTATCCTTTAAGCTCTTTTCAGACTCTGTAAAAATGAAAATATTTTCGAGTGAACTTGCTTCCTTTCACACTCGTTAAAAGGTTTGAAATGGTGTCTTTCGAGTGGTATTTTACCCCTTTTTCGGCCTCGTTAGACTAATTAAAAAAAATGTATGCTCTAGGAGTACATCAATATTCACTAGAAGAGTTATCCCTTGAATTGTTTTATACTCTTTTGGGATTGGGAGACTAAATTTACAAAAAAGGACCTCTTTGGAGTTTTCTTTAAGTGTTTTTCAAACTCTCTAAACATGAAAAACCACCGAGTTTACTTCCTCTGGACTCGTAAAACTGACATTGGAAGACCCATATGGGACCAAACCAATCCTTATTAGGGTTCATTAAAAATACTCAGAGTGAATTTTCCAAAGGACGAGCTTATACATGAGCATTTTTGTCCTCCTGAAGCTCATTAAAAAATAAAGAGGTACTCGCCAAGCATGGTGGGGGAAAAATTAGGAAGGGAATATGTAATTGAATCTGTATTAATGGTAGTAGTCGCTTTAGAGCATGACATATTTTACCTTTTGCGTCAAATTTGGGAAATACACTTGTCTATTGTCGATCAAGCTCTTTTTGCAAACTTTTTCCTTATGATATTCCATTTTGAGTCAGTGCTACCAAGACCTTTGTCATGTCAATGTTCAAGAGAAGTTCAACCAAGAAGCCTTCTTTTGCATCAACCAAAATTTGCAGTCCTTTAAGCCTCCTATATCATTGTTGTTGGGTATGTATTATATTCTTTGCATGAGCAGTAGTGACTGTGTTGTGTCAGGTGTGCAGGGGTTCGGGGGCAGAGCCCCCAAGATTTTTTTTTGCCTCGGGAAACGTGTTGCATTTTTGGACTGTTTTTCAGCACATGGTTTTTTTCGATGGTTTTCTATTTCCGGTTAAGGAATTAGAGTTGTTGCCTAATCCAGGTCATTGGGTTAGGGTTTTGGATGCCACCGGATCCTATATGTATATTGTATTGTAAAAAATGTAACACTATGAATGAATATATAATATGTTGGTTTCCCCAGTTTGGGTTTCCAGGGGAAAAATCACCGTGTAATGTTTGTATTTTGCATTGTATCTTTTCTATTATTTTATTGAAAATATGTTTGCAGTAAATATTGTACAAGGTTAAAATCTACAATTGGCCATCCCCAAGTCAGTCTTGAAATTACTTTGTGCTTTTACTATAAATCTTGTGACTGTTTCATGTCATTGATGGGGGATACATCAAGGACCTCTTGTGATGAATCACTTTCTATCGATGCCAAATAATCATCTAGGAAGCTGGTTTAGAAGCATTTTAGTACCTTGGAACCTGCATGCCTCAGTGGCAGGTATATTTGCTTTTGATAGGGAGTTCACCTCATTGCTCTCTGATCAAAATATTCCATTGGATGTTCGACTTCAACTCATTAATTCACATTCGAAGGAATGTACTAAGAGTACCTTGGGAGTCATTGACATTAATGGTGATTTCCCTCTCACTTGTTATCAATATACATCAATGACTGGTAATCAAGTGGTTTCTACCATGTTTGATGTAAATAAATCTATTCACATGGTTAGAATCATACTTCGAAATTGGGATCAAGATGAAGACCCTGGGGAACTTGCTTTGAATATTTATTTCCCCAGGCTGCATTGGAAAGTACTGGAGTAATGATGTCACATATATCCACAATGTATTGGTTCGTGGCCATGTTACTATTATAATTCATAGATCCACGATGTATATTCTAGTGGCTATGAATCCATTGAAGTCATGGAGATATGGATCCACATTGTATTTCTAGTGGCCATATCATTAGTAAATATGATCATGGATCTGTAGTGTATTTGTTAGCAGCCATGGTTAGATTCATTTGTATTATGAGTATGGGAATGCTTATCTCAGTGATGATATAATACTGTACCGTAATGTCCTTGTGTTGTTGGCAGGTCTCCAACTAATGCGTTCTTTGTTTCAACTACCCATATGACAAAGTATTTCAGCTATCACTCTGTTTCTAACTTCATACTTTGGGGGGAATTCTGTTACACATTATTTTTGTCACGTCAATGACATTGATGATGTGTGCCTATATCTTTTCATTTGAAGGATTATTTTCACAATCCCTAAAGAAGTTGGAAGAACCTTTCGTGGGATGATGCAAAGCTTGAGGAAATCCTTCAAAAACTATGTTTTTCAAGATTATTTCTTGTTTCTTTCTAGAAAGGTGTGACAAATTCATGTGTCGCATGCTGCATCACTAGAAGGTGTGACAATTCCACTTTCTACTAAGGTTTAAGGGTGCAACAACCTTTGTATGTGGGAAAAATGAAGAAATTATTGAAGCTTCTAGAAGAGAAGTTTAGATGATGAGTTGTTTGTCGATCGGTTTGGATCTCACACATCTCTCCTAATTTAGTGAGATCCTAACCTCTCATCCTAATCTCCTCATGGATTCCTCTCTTATCTATAAATGGAGGCATCTTCTAAAGGGAAAGGCTAATTAGAATAATGAGAATATAGAATGAGATTATGGTGAATTGAGAATAGATCCATATCTGTGATTGAGATATTGCGAGTCTCATTTTGGCTCTAAGAGATTCAGTGGTGCCAAAGTACTCAAGAGATGGTGATGGCATTCATGGAAGCTACACAGGTATTGAAGAATTGAACTGCTGGAAAGAGTTTTTCAACGCTAAGGCTTGGTTGTAATCTTTTTCCTAATTTATTAATGCGATAAGACATTTTCCTTTCCTAATAAAGATTGTTAATGGTTTTTATTGTATTTCTCTTTGGATATTTACATAGATTCATTGAAACATATGTATATTTGTTACTTTCATCAATTTTGTTTGATCCTTTTTACATGTCTCTGTTTCTACAAAGCATTGAATCAAGCTTGGAGCTACAATTAACGAGGACAAACATCAATTTAAAAGGTATGAGTTTTCGATCCTTTTGAATTTCATTTGAATCTAATGAAACCAATGTGTTTTGTCTTGTTTTGTTCTAGTTTCGGGTTCTCGAACTAGGGAGATTTATTTGTGTCCACATTTATGAATTTATCCACAACAGTGGGGTCCCCTTCACCCATATATGTGAGTGGAAGAAACACTCCCCCTCCTTAGGCTCCTCTGGTTCTTCTAGTTGGATTGTTGTGGCTATGATTGTAGTAGTGGGTTATACATCAATGATTTGTTTCCCTTTATTGTGCTCTGAATCAGATTCCAAGTTAGTATATGATTGTTTTCTTTGAGCTCGACCACCAATGATTGTTTCGAGTGACATTCATTGGTGTTGTGCCAGGGTATTTTGTGGAACTCACATGTCGGAGTAGGAAATTTTGGGGTTCAACGCAACAAATGAGGAAAACAAATGGACCAAAGGAAGTATCGCGCTCCAAAGAATGAGGAGAAATCAACACATAAGAAGGAAAAGGAAGCAGTGCACCAGGAAAGAAGGAAGACCAACACAAAGTCAAAGTAAGGAAGGGTTGGATCGAAGACCAACCACACAGAAGATAGTTAGAAAGAGGAAAAGTGGATTCCACTTAGAATTAGGGTTTTTGAGTCATAATGTAAGGGTTTTTACCCACCTTTTTGTATAAATAGAGGATGTATGAGATAGTTAGAGGCATCTTAGATCTTATCTTGGAGTATCACTTTTGCATGAGAAAAGTAATTTGAGAATATTTTGAGTCTAAGTCTAAGTATTTGTGTTGTTGAGAGCTTTGGAGCTCAGATGGAGTCAATTTTGGAGTGTAATTGAGGGTCAGGTCATAAGCTATGGATCTTGGTGCGATGCTGGTCAACCTCATCAGTATTGAAACTATGATGTAGTGTGTGCAACACATGATTCTTTTTTGATGAAGAATAAATAAGCAACATAAGATCTTTTTGGATGTATCCCAGGGGGTGAACCATGGTAAAATGGTGTCTCTATGTGTGCTATGTTGGTTTTATGTTATTTATGATGAATGAATGGATAAATGAATGCATCTATTAAAGTTTATTTATAACACACACTAGAATAGTCATGCAAAATGAATGTTGTTGAATGGATAAACTAGTATATCTAATGAATGTTATGGTATAATGCATGTTAAATTAGAAGTAGAAGTAAAAGGAACATCCCCAATCCATTCCATGACTACAGCCATCTGCATCTTGCAGTCACCCATAATCCATCTCGTGTGATACTACACTATGCACTCTGTGTGCGGTGTATCCTTTTGGTTTACCAAAAGGGCTGATGGTGGAAAGGGTTTTGTTGGAGAACTAAGGTAGAACCCAGGTTAGCCCATAAATCCAAAAAATGGTTCTGTTGTCGGCTGAAACTCAGAAGAACAACTTGGAAGGGATCTGGTGAGGAGGTCAATGAAGAATATGCAGTGGTAGAAAGGAATGTTTAGGCCATGGAACCCTACAAAGAAAGAGATTGAAATATGGTTGGAGACAAAACAACTTGAGTTTGCACAGAAAGATAATAGAAGCTCCAAGTATACACCGCGCCAGTATCTATAGAGGTATATGTTTATTGATTTGCATGAGGCATATTTCTGTTACTTTCCAGAGTTATTATAGTAATGGATATTGAGGTTGAAAGATACTCATCCAACTAATCATATAAGGCCAGTAGAGTGGACTTTTGAGAACATCACGTGATTGGAAAGGGTCGATAATACATTCACCCACACAATGGATTTTTGGTTAGACAATATTACTGTGGGGTTTATTGCTGAATTTGCAGTAGATACAATGAAGTCATATACTGCTACAGAGAAGGTTTTTTTGAAAGGACCAAGAGGGAGGTACATTAGGTCACTTTACACGTCAATTAAGATCTTATTACAAGATTAAGGCATGATGACCATGGAATCAGACAACTAAATCACTCTGTGCACATGGGGGAGATGGGGGAAGCAGTAAGGAAGATGTGAGATATGGAGAGGGATCTCTATGGAGGCTGAAAGAAGGAAGCAATGGACCCCATAATGATAGATGAGGAGCAATATAGGGAAATAATAAGGAAAGAAGGAGTGACATGCAACATACGACCCTACAAGTATAATATCAATAAAAAAAAGAGGGCAATAGCCGAGCAAGAGGGCTTGGACAATGATGAGGAAGAGGTAGAGGGTCTCCATGTGACAGAGAATATTGAGGAAATATTTTGCGCCACATATCAGAGGAAAACCAGAGGTCAGGGGTCCAACGTAGAAGAAGGCTCTCCATTCCATATCCGAATTAGTGTGGAACCCACAACCCCATGTGCGACTAAGACATGATGAAAATGGATGAAGATATGGTGCATAAATAGGTCTAGGACATGGAGTAGCTAGAATTAGTATTGGATAAGATACCAACAAAATATCTCTATCAGTTATAGGTCAGTGTTGCGCAGGAAGTACAATCTAGAGCCACGACAGATGCAACAAACCTGGAAATAGCCAAGGAAGTACTAGAGACAATTCCTATAGAAGTGTGGATAGAACCAGAAGAGGAAAAATAACACACAAACAAACTAGAGAAAATACTTGAGGAAGTCTTCCAGATGATTCAAGACAACGCACTAGAAGGAGAACTCAACGTGGAGGAAAATTTAAAGAGAATAGCGTAAATGATGGAGGGCTATAAAAAGGAGATAGTTTAGTTGGTTGGGAAGTTGACACCAACCAGCCCTCTAGAAATAAGATCATAAAGGAAGAAACAAGAAACAAAACACAAAGATAAGATTTTTCTTGAGATAAAATAAGTAGCAGAGCTATATGAAAGAACCACGTAAATTTGGACAATCCTGGCATAAGATGAAACGATCCAACAATTGGATTAGAGGGAAGAGAAGATAAATTCCACTGTACATGATTTAAATCAAAGGCATAAGACAATGTCCATATCAGAGAGGATGAAGGCCACACAGGAAATGAAAAACCTGCAAGAATAATTGAAGACAATCCAGGGAGAAAAACAGACAAGACAAGCTCAGTTGGAGCCACTTCAGGAGCAAGAAGAGAGCATGATTGCAAAGTTGGATACAATAAAAGGAAGAATGGAGCATGCACATTCAAATAGTATGAAAGTGTTGGAGGAGAACATAACAATGCAGGTGGTAGAGAACCTGACAGAAAAGAGTGCACATGAAAAGAAACAGGTCGTTGCATTGACAAATGTTGGATTATTGAGAGGGGAAGTGAATCAGTAATAGATAAATTTAATCCTTTTTAACCATATAATCCAAGTGTTATATCAATGAAGAATTATCATCCAATAACTACAGAGTAAATAAGCAATGAACAAATGAACAAACATACACATACACAGTACACCAATGTTTTATGTGGAAACCCAAATCGGGAGAAAACCACATAATGATTTTTCTTATATGTCTTGAAGAATTACATTCATTGGAAGCACCAAATTCCTTTTTTTTCCAGCTGCAGATGGAAGGAGGCTCCAAACCCCTAGTTTCTCAGGCTACAACCTGAGGGAAGCTCCAACTCCCCAGTTCTCTGGCTACAACCAAAAGGAGGCTACAACCCCCCATGTTCTTTGGCTACAACCGGAAGGTGGCTACAACCACCTGTCCTTGCCCCATCCTGCCACCCTAAAGTAGAAGTAGAATGATGGAACCACTGCCAACTTGCCACTGTGAGATATACCGCTGTAAACCTGTACCAATAAATCTGAACCATACATCAACCTGTACCTCAACTTGTAATCAACATGTACCATAAACAAGTGCATCCTGTTATCTCCCAAATAACACTGGCAGATTTTCAAATCTAAAGTGATGGAATGGGTCGACAAATTTGTTTCTAAATTTTTTAGAGTAGATTAGATGCTCTATTTCTGAGATGTAAATTTGGAAAAATCATTCTTTAAGTCTCCGCCTTCAAAATTCGAAATCTCAGCTTTCGGTGGTTAAGCTGGTATGCAAAACGACTAGTTAATCACCGAAAGCCAACTGTTTCGGTGGATACGAGGCACATGGCATAAAGCTCTTAACCACCGAAAAGCTTCTCACATTCAAAATCCAAATCTCGTGCTTTTGCACCCTCCAATGTCAAGCGAGCCTGATTCATCGTTGCAATAGGTTGGTGAGCAGACGTCGAACTTCAGCTAAGTACCTTAACTGACAGTCATCATTAATTCGGGTATGCTTCAGAATTTCATGGTAGATCACTTCATAACAAACTCAAATTATATGCGGATCTTCTGGAGAATAATCCTGAATGCTGTAAGGTCACATTTATTTGGGAATGTGGTTAAGTGTTTGTTAACTCATGCACCGAGTCCGTGTATTGGTTAAACATAGCAAATATCCGAAATCCTCTCATACAGGCACGCAACTGAAGCTTCATTCTCATCTAAGTGACAAAAGATGGTCTAAACCCTGATTTTTCGTCTGCTCTTTCTAAATTCTATGTATTCGGTTTGTTTCAATTGAATTCCCAACAAAGGAATGTCTTCATACGCTTCTTATTATGGTGGGAGGTTCCCTAACCAGGGTTTTGGTCATTCTTCGTGGGACTACAATGTTCTGAAGAATGTGAGTTTGATCAATCGGCAGGAGACACGGTGTGCATGGATTGTGGGTTGGTGTTGGAAGCTCATTCTGTAGACGAGTCGTCGGAGTGGAGGAATTTCTCTGGAGAACAATCGGGTGCGGATCCAAACAGAGTTGGAGAGGCAAGCAATCCTTTGTTGGGGAACAAGGTCGCCCTTACAACAGTCATTACCAAAGGAAATGCATCCAACACCGACGTGGCTCTTCTCGGTCGCTGGCAAAACAGGGGAAGCAACTCAGACCACAATCTTCTTACTGCATTCGCCACTATTTCCACTATGGCATATCGATTGGGACTTGTCAGCACAATCAAGGATCGAGCCAGTGAAATATACAAGAAGGTGGAAGATATCAAATCTATATGAGGAAGAAGTCAGGATTCAATGGTAGCAGCTTGTTTATACATAGCTTGCAGGTAGGAGGATAAGCCCCGAACATTCAAAGAGATTTGTTGTGTGGCTAATGGTGCAAAAGATAAGCCCTGCCGTGCAGAGTCATCGGAAAAAGGTTTATTTGTCACTCAGCTGTGCCCTCGTAGCAACAACGATCGGGGTTTATTTGTTCCAATGTATTAAAGCAGAAGATTGCTCGATCCATAGACGACAATGATGGTGCGAAAACCATAGCAGTCTGATGTAAACCCTTGTCTTAACACACACACACGTCGATTCCTACAAAAAAAAAATGATGACAATACCACAGTGGTCGTCAGTGGAGAGTTTGAAATAGGTTACACAGATGTGAAAGAGGACCAATTTTTATTCTGTGGAACAAAATGGGACTTGGATGCATTTGATAAGCAATATGGGACAACATTACTTCCCAAGACACCAACAGAACTTGTTAACAGTACACCTCATTTGTCACCAGATGGATCCGTTATTCTCGGCTCTAAAACAATGATAACATTTCTTATTGATGCCAAGACTGGAAATATCATCCATAGATATGATTCAGGGGTTCCACTGTCCACAGATCAAGCAGACATGTTTTTTCATGATAAATTTGTGGTTTCTGATGAGAATATTGATAACAGTACATAATCGAGAACTTTTGATTTGTCTTCTATACAACCAATCTTCATCACACAGATAGATTATTCTCTGCGGTCATACAAAGCAAACACTACAAGAGTTCAGTGGAATGTGAGCATTGCAGAATTTGAAGCCATTGGTGTTGGTTTTTCTGGGATCACTTCGGAAGTGAGTGGTAGATCATCAAATACTTTGACAAATCCAATAAATATCAAAGTATATCAAATGCTCCCATCAACAGGGGCTGTTCATCATCAAAATGAATTCGCCTTCCATCAAAGTTACAGGTTTGAAATTAACTATGATAAGGAGAACATCCTCTTGCTACCTCCTGTTGAGGACATGCAAATTGAGCTATTGAATGAAAAGGAAAAAAAAGATGTCTTAGAAAATCAATTAAAAAAACACTTGTGAAGTTGAAAAGACTCTGTTTAGCAGGAGATTGGATGAACAACTATTGATGACAGAAAGAAGGAAATTTCCTCTAAGAATCCTTGGAACTAAATGCAATCATGCAGGTAAATAAAGTTTTGGTTTTGATTTTTGACAGTGATTTGATTTTCGGTAGTTTAGGCGAGCCCAGGAGCGCTCATTAACCACTGAAAAGGGGCCTTTTCGGTGGATACGACATTCAAAACTCAATACTCTTAACCACCGAAAGCCTGTAACTGCCAGAATGAGTGAATTTTTGCCCAGATCAGAAATTTTTGAGTCCGAATAGTTTGAATCCTTTTCAAATGAATGATGAATGAATTATCAGGTCAGATCAAA